>JAVGWX010000006.1:49792617-50025117 GCA_036924085.1 Ariolimax columbianus | reverse complement strand
TGTTGGTGTGTGTGTTATTACTGTTTCTGTTGGTGTGTGTGTTATTGTTATTGTGTGTACTATGTCGTTTTTGTTGTGTCGCTGTTGTGTGTGTTGTGTTGTTGTTGCGGTTTATGTTTATGTTGGTGTATGTGTTATTGCTATTTGTGTTGGTGTGTGTGTTATTGCTGTTTCTGTTGGTGTGTGTGTTATTGTTATTTGTGTTGGTGTGTGTGTTATTGCTGTTTCTGTTGGTGTGTGTGTTATTGTTATTTGTGTTGGTGTGTGTGTTATTACTGTTTCTGTTGGTGTGTGTGTTATTGTTATTGTATGTACTATGTCGTTTTTGTTGTGTTGCTGTTGTTTGTGTTGTGTTGTTGTTGCGGTTTATGTTTATGTTGGTGTATGTGTTATTGCTATTTGTGTTGGTGTGTGTGTTATTGCTGTTTCTGTTGGTGTGTGTGTTGTTGTTTGTGTTGTGTTGCTGTTGCTGTTGTTTGTTCTGTGATGGTGTTGCTGTTTGTGATGTGTCTGTTGTTGTTTGTGTTGTGTTGCTGTTGATTGTGTTGTGTTGTTGTTTGTTTTGTGTTGATCTTATTGTTGTATGTGTTGCTGCTATAATGTGTTTTTGTTAAATTAACGTAGTTGTTGTTGGTTTTGTTATTTAAAATAATGTCAACTGTCGTTGTTGTTTCTGTTGTTGTATATGATGAAATCACAACTGATGTTGGTGGTATTGTTGTTAATTATAAAAACAACATTGATATTGTTGTTGAGGATTAAACCAAAGCTGTTGTGGTTGTTGTTGATGAAACTAAAACTGATGTTGTTGCTGAAAGAGTTTCCGATGGTTATTGCTGAAAGGAGGACCAAAATATTGATGTTGAAAAGAAAAGAGGTTGATTTTTTTGGACAGATGACTTGTAGATATTGTCGGACGGAAGGCTGGTAGATATTGATGGATGGAAGGCTGGTAGATATTGTCGGACGGAAGGCTGGTAGATATTGATGGATGGAAGGCTGGTAGATATTGTTGGATAGAAGACTGGTATATATTGTCAAAGAAAAGGAAAAACTATCTCATAGGGTGCATATATAACTCACAAAGACGTCAAGAGTTTTATGTGGAGCAGATTCGATCCCGCTAAATCTGTAGCATCTAGTCAACAGGAACAATGTTAGATATTCTCAGATCATCAGAACTTGTCATCACGTCGTCATCTTTAGACAATGTCCACATGTTGACGACAGCGAACAAGTTGTAGGAGAAAAGAGAGAAGAGGAAAACGAAGAATATAAAGCCGAAGAAAATAATCAGAAATGACCATCAGCAGGACTAATCCATAGATAAGGTTTGGTAAGATAGTGTGATCTAAATTTAGACACGCCATATTTTTTACAGGTCAGATGTGAAAACTATTTGACGTCGACTCGACTGAGATATAACTTAACTTAACGTTTCTATACTGGTTTAGAAGACTCTGCAGAGTCTGTATACAACTAGTTTCATTTTCATTTCCTTGCTCTAAAAACTATGCGCATCCAATATATTCTTAAATGCATTAATTGTCCTTGCCTCCACTACTTTATGCATTCCAAGTATTCACGACTCTTTGACAAAATAAATATTTCCTAATTTCTAATCTGGACCTTTCTTTAGTTAATTTGTAGGTATGCCCTCTTGTTCTTGCAGGGGGTTGTATTTTGAAAAAACGTATTTAGTCTAATGTATCCTTTCCTTTGATTATCTTATAAACATTTATTAAATCACCTCAAATTCTTCTCTTTAGACACTTTAGGTCGGTTTTTCTCTTTCTGTTATTCTGGAATCCCACTTACAGGTTTGTCGCTCTTCTTTGTATCCTTTTCAGCATGTTTATATCTAATCTATAATAAGTACTATGTACCTGTACAGATTACTCCAATCTAGGTCTAACTAATGCTAGTTTGACAATAAGGGGTCACAGAATTAATATAAATCCGGAAGACGTGGTAATTAGCAAATTTAATTACGTGATAATAAAAAAAAAGATAATGACCACCGACAAAACACAATGTCAGCATAAATTTACAGTGGGTGGTGAGGAAATAGATCAGGTCACACATTTTGAATATCTGGGCTCCAGAATTGACAAAAGAAATCAGAAGAAGACTAGCTATGGAAATGCAGAGACTGAACAGCCTGAAGAAATTAGGTCAGAGCACCAACAAAATGATAAAAGTAAAAGTCTTGATAGCCTGTGTTCTTCCTGTGGCAGCTTATGAACGGTGCTGGAAGGTATGGTGCCAGGCAAAAGAGAAAGGGGTAGACCAAGAAGACGATGACACCAAGATATCCAGATATGACTGTGGCAGAGGATGGAGTTTTGGCAAGGGAACGAGTTTCTTTCAGACAGACTGTGAAGGGAGCGACGTTCTATCAAAGGACATGCTACATGATGAGTTACGAGAAAGTTTCAAAACTTTACAATAAATTAAATATTCTAGGGATTCATCATTCAATTAGGGACACAAATGAAATGTCATTTTTCTATATGATTAACCTTCTATTTAATACACTTTCTATACCGTTGCATCAAAGTCTGTATCTATCTATTTATCTTCAGTCCACTTATGTCGTTAGACGTCGTGGGTAGGTGTGACCTCCTTTGTTTCATATTTTTTGGCAGGCGAAAATCCGCTGGTGACATTCCAGGTCAATTCCAGTATCTGTTAGCAAACTTTAGCCTTGTTATGGCCACACAGTTCCCTTTTTGTGACATATTCACTAAAGGCTCGAATTCATAGAATCATATGAGTAGATTTTTAACTTGAATTTTGCCTGAGCAGCGGCTGTTAAGCCTACTCTTTTCGATATACAACCCTAACTCATCATTTCCAAATCTTTGGCCTATTAAAGCGTCCTTCAGCGGTTCTGACACATGATATTCAGAGGGTGCACGGTCAGGGCTGTATGGGGTATGCAGTCAAGTCAGGTCAGGTCATCCCGTAACCAGTGAGGTCGTTGGGGAACACATGAAGACATCCTCACAACCCCACGCCACCCTTCTCTGTCAGCAGTCGCCTCTGTCAGAGGCCGCTCCCTGTGCGGAGATTGGTCCATTTTTTATGTTGTCCTCCCATCTTTTTTTGGGACGGCCTCTTCGTCGTCTGCCTTGCACCTTTCCGTGCATGATCGTATTTGCAAGACCATTTGATCTCGATATGTGACGGTACCAAGGGAATTTCCAAGAGTTCGTCAAAAGGAACTATTGCTGTTGTAATTCTATCTCCAATTTCCTCATTTGTAACTCGATCTTTGTACGTGACGTTTAAAAGTCTTCGGAAACATCTCATCTCAAAGTCCTGTATCCTTCACTAAAGGTCAGCTGTAAATGTCCATGTCTCACAAGCATAGAGGAATATTAACAGGACCAATGTACGAATTAATCCGTATTTCGTGCATAGTGCTAACTGTTTATCTTGCCAGATATTGTTGAGCCGTGCAAGCGCCGCTATTGTCTGTGCTATTCTGGCCAACACCTCACATTTTGATCCTTCATCACAGACAATCGAGCCCAGATATTTAAAACGGTCAACCACTTCGAGTTCCTGGCCATTAACTTTTATCCTACTGTAGAAGCCATCGACGTTGTCGGTGATTAATTTTGTCTTTCCAGCGTGTATCTCCATACCATAGTCAAGAGCTGTTTCATTGAGCCTTCTGACCCATTCCACGAGTTCTGCTTCTGAACCCGCCAACCCGTCGATGTGGGATGCAGTAGGATCTGAAACTTCAATCTCGTACAATAACACTAGCGCTAAGTTGTCTTTGGTTCATATTCCTGTCTTGGGCAGGAAGACTAACGCCTGGTCAAATAAGATACTCTGATCAGACATGTTAGTCAGGATCAGGCAAAATATACTGGCCAAGACCCTTTCTTCGGCTTCCTCGTAGCTCTCCCTGGAAACGGGCTGTTGTAATGACAACCTGACTAACAAGGTGAGGGATCGACGTGATCCCCGAAGTAGGGAGCGACACGCGGATAAACCCAATCATAGCACAACCGCCTGGAGGACCCCGGTCCACCTTCATCAGCACGCTCGAGATGTGAGGAGCGCTAATGCAACCCGTTATTTAACTATTTTTTCAGGCCGCACAAAAAAAGGAAACCCATTCATTGTGGGCATTCTTTTCCATCTGTTTCTTCTTCTTATTACTCGTCTTCTTCAGAGTACGTCCGGAAAAAGATATTGTAGTTTACAGCGAGGTTGTGAATTTTGCGTCGTGTGGCTAACACATCCGGTTTCAGAAAGCTATTTTGGGGATTGGTTTACCATTCCCTCTTCGATCTCTATTCTCTTATCCAGGTTGTATGATTGCAGCCTGTTTCCATGATCGCCATTTGTAGGCGGAATCGCCTTTGTCAGCTGGGGAGGGGGGGGGGGGTGTGTGTGTTTGTCACTGAAGCTGATGACAGCAGTCCATCATGAGTCGCTGGAGCTGTCAGCTTATTGATTTCTGCATCTTTAGCACTGGTTCTTTTAGGTTGACTTTTCTTTCGCTTTCCCGCGGGTCTATAGCATGGTGCACCTGGTGATTGTGTCGGGCTGTTTTCTTAGGAGAAGCCGACCCATTTCAGCCTTCACCGAGTTATGATGTCGTATATGTCTTCTTGGTACATCTGAGCATGTCGCCCGTAGTTAATGATAGTGACCAGCAACAAAGTTAAACGAATTTTCCGTATGCAGTGCAATTGATCATTCATATTCCAAGTACGAGGAAGATGATGCAGAAGAAGAAGGAGAAGAAAAAAAGAAGAAGAAGCAGAAATGTAGAAAGAAAAGAAAAAATAAGTATAGAAGAAGAAAAAAAATAAGAAAAAGAATTTGAAGATAATGATTAGATGATTTATATGATGATGAAGAAGAATATGAAGATAATGATCAGAGGATTTAAATGATGAAGAAGAGGAAGAAAAAGCAGAAGAAGAAAAAGAAGAAGATGAAGTAAAAGCAGAAGAAAAAGAAAAACATTAAAAAAGCAGAAAATGTAGAAGGAAAAGAAAAAATATAAAAAAGAAGAAAGAATATGCAGAAGAATATGGAGATAATGATAAGATGATTTATGTGATGATAACGAAGCTCTTAGCTGATAGTGTTCAGCCACACAATTGGACAAATCACCCTTTAGATATCTTTGGACAAATCTTCCTAAGCCATTTTTGGACAAATCACCCTTAGATATGTTTAGATAAATCTCCCTTAGTTATGTTTGGACACATCTCCCGTAGACATTTTTGGACAAATCTCCCATATATATGTTTGGACAAATCTCCCGTAGACATTTTTGGACAAATCTTCCTTAGTTATTTTTGGACAAATCTCCCGTAGACACGTTTGAAGAAATCTTCCTTAGACATGCTCTGTGAAAAGTTACCGCTCTCCAGAACTCCGTACCATTAAGGTACGCAACTCTTGTATTTTTCGTTTTTCAATAACACGCTTATCACAATCACCCACAGCATCTTTCAACGTTCTCCTTCAACGACTTGAAGCCTCTGACTTGCTTCCAAGGCTGCCCCCTTTCGTGACCTCCCAGATACAGCACATACGTGACATGGCCCGCGAGGTCAGTGACTTGGCTATACCTTATATTATGGACAACGAACCGGATTACTACGCAAGTAAGATATTGATGTATTTGTAGCCTGTTTGTCATTATCTTTGTTCCTTTTATGATTGTATTTTCTCAATTTGATTTACAAGATATACAGCCTACTGTGATGAAGTTTTTAGCGGCATGCAGTGATGATGATGTTGATGATTATATAATCCCTTCCGCTGTGAGCTGGCAGCTCTTGGCAGCCCAATGCCTCCCCGACAAAAGCACACATCTTCCTCAATTGTTGTAGTGATGTGTTGAGTATGGGGAGGGGGGAGCGTGGTGGAAGCAGCAGGTTCCGCAGATCAGCCAGCCATGGGCACAAAGTAAGATCGTGCTCGACTGACTCTTCGGGGGCGTGGCAGAATCTGCAGTTTGGTTCACGTAGTGGGTATATTCTATTCAGACGTTTGTTGAGAGGGGCATGGCCTATTCTCAGCTTGAAGGTCAAACTCTGGTCTTTTCGTTTCAGTTTCTTGTCTGGGTCCTGGGGATCTAGTTTTGCTTGGTGTCTGAAATATACTCGGCCTGTCTGGGATGTGGCCCACTGATCTAGCCACTCCTGTCTTTAGTTATTTTTCAGGATTTACTTGCATGTATGTAGTGTAATGCTAGGTAGTGGATGTGGTAGCAAGCTGCATGCAGTAGTTTTGGTCTTACATTCAACAGTAGGAAAAGTAAGTTGGGATGTCCATGACGCATTGCCCACACGGTGAGTGATGTTGTCGATAGGTAAGGCACTGGCCTCTCAAATCGATGAACGGAAACGGTGGGCGATCGAATCCCGCGAGTTTCGAGCGACGCCTTTTCTCGAGAAAAGGGAGACCAGAGTATCTGCACCCTAAGGTACATCCAGTCGTCTTGACTTATGTCTAGCGACTGGTCCAATATAACTCAGGACCAGTGAGTGAGGATGATGACCAACGCAGATTTACTCTCACTATAATCCAAGCGCAAGTTACATCATCAAGACAAAACCGTCTGATAATGTCGCCATCATTGCTTGTGATGGACAACTAACTAACTAACTAACCAACTAATTAACTGTATTGATGAAGAAGCTGTGACTTCACGTCACCAGGAAATAGATCAGGTCACCAAAAATAGCTGGAGAGCTATCTATCAGTGACAAAGGTATATATATCAGCTTTATTTGGGAGTTAGTTAAGAAGACCCAGTGGACTTGAGGTAAAGTGTTAGCCTCGGGTAAGCTCAGATATGCAGATGACACAGTTGTTCTCTCACAGAGCGCTGCGGGACTGGAACGGATGATCATGTCGGTAAGACAACATAGTCAAGACAAAAATCAATAGCGAATATAAGTCAAACTAAAATAATGAGCACAGACAAGACAAAGGCCAAACCTAAAGTTATTCTCGATCAACAGGAAATTGAGAAAGTCACAAGTTTTGAGTACCTCGGCTCAATTATAAGCAACAATGGAGATGCCTGGTGGACGTCAGACCGAGAATGGCTATGTCAATGCAGAGGGTGAATAAAATAAGAAACAAGGCAGAACTTTAATACAATGACGAACATAAAAATCATGCAAACTTGCATCTACCCCGTGGTAACGTACTGATGTGAAACCTGGACCACCACACAAGCACTTAAGAAAAGGATTGAATCTTTTTAAATAAAATGTTACAGGAGGGTGCTCAAAATAATATGGATAGCGAAAAGGGAAAAATGCAGATATCGAGGAAAGTTGGTTAGTAAACAATTTCTTGTCCAGAAGGCTCAAATATTGTGGCCACATCAAACGTCATAATGACCTGAAGAGAGCGATACTGGAGGCTATGGTGCCTGGAAAGCGGGACAGAGGGAGCCGTGGTGAAGATGGACACAAGACATCACAGAGGTTCAGAGTATGACAACGACAGAGGCGGTAGTTCTGGCTAGAGATCGAGAGTTTTACGTCTGTTGTGAGAGAGACGTTCTGCAAAGGACATGCTACATGATGATGAATATAATATATTTTGATTTGGTACGCATTGTTATGTAGAAATGAAACTAAATTACGACCTAGTTTAAATTTGTTAACATAAATTGCATGGCTATAGTCCGACCATGCTGACTGGTGAAAATTGTGACTGACTGGTAATTCATCCTAAAAATGTTCAAGTCCTGATAAATGGTCAAATGTTCATTATTTTAACTATTTCGGGCCCTGCATATTTATGTGAAGAAAGATCTAATCAAGAATTTAAAGACAATACACCAGATGACTGCAGCCGCCATTTCAAGACTTAGTGTGATCTGGACAAGCAGCACCAGCACAGCAGTGAAAGACAAGTTATACTAAGTATGTTCAAAATGTATCCGACCTTTGGGCCCGAAAAATGCAATTACTCACCTGTAGGTTTGAAGTCCTAATCCCTTTCACAAATCTTCTTGGGACTGCAGACACTTCTCTCAGTGGTCCCGCCATTGTTGAAAACATTTCAGGATGGCCTCTGGAAATGGAGTCTACAAGGCTCGTTGGATTCCGCATAATGTCTTCTCGTGTCTCCTCTTCTCAAATTGAGTCATTCTCAGCCGAATTTTCCGCTTGGGGAACAGCAACAAATCGCAAGGAGATAGAATAGGGATCCTGGTGAACCAGAGGAATGTTGTGTTTGGTCAAGAAAATATGAATCAGATGCGAAGAATGAGCTGGTGCGTTGCCATGATGGATCTGCCATGTTCCCGTTGCCATGATAGATCTGTCATGTTCCCGTTGCCATGATGGATCTGTCATGTTCCCGCTGTTTACAGATCTGGCCATCTGCGTCGGCCAGCATCACGAAGACGACGGATGATCTCCAGGTAGAACTCTTTGGTAATTTTGTGACCTTGTGGTTTGTACTTTTGTGACCTTGAGGTTTGTACTTTTGATGCACAGCATTACGCATGAATTTGACATTGCTGCCCACCTGCCTCACTAGTTTCGGCCTCAGGGGTGATAAATGTCTCCACTGTGACGACTGCAGCTTGGTTTCCAAGTCGTGCCCATAAACCCACAAATCAGCACCAGTGATCACAGTGTTTAATAAGTCGGAGTTTCTGTTTCCGCAGTCCAGTATGTCCCGTGAGACTTCCAAACACAGTTACTTCTGCTACATCGTTAGCAACTTCGGCAAGAATTTGCGAACACTCTCCACAACCTTATCATTGCTACAAATGGAGTGTACCGAACCAATACTTAACCCCACCTCGTCGGCCAATCCTCGGATGGTATCACAAGAGTTCTGTAAGACCAAGGTTTGTACTTGGTCAATGACCACCATTTCGGCTTATTGAGGGCTTACGGGATCGTTATTCGCTTCCCACCGATGCGCGGCCATATTTGAAGCTATTTTACATTACCTTAATCTGTGTAATGCTCATGGCATCATTACCGAAAGCCTGTTAAATCTTCCGGTTTCCAATTGTGTATCGCCTAGTTTTTGGCAATACTTGGTGCAACAACGCTGCTCAATTCTTTCCGTGGGGACGGCGTAGGCTAGTGGTTAAGTGATACGGCTCTCAGCTCGAGCGTGCTGGGTTCCCCAATCACAGCATCGGCCGTTACCTCGGGGAAGCAAACTCTTAAAAAATGCAGGAGGAAGCAGACAAAATGTAAACTGAAGTCGGATGCACTGGACCGACAAAACATAAAAACATAGTGCAACGCACACCGCCTTATGGAATAGAGAAATAAGGCGAACGCCAAACAAAAACAAATTCTTTGCGTCATTTTGTGGTGAATAAAAACCCGATGATTGCTCACTACACTAACTCTGAATGGCTGACTGCCAACGACTGACGCAATCTGCGGGAGGGAAAAACAATACACGCATGCACATGGCGGTCCCCTATACCTCCACGCCGAATGACAACATCTATCCTTCGTTTCCTTCGAAAAAAAGTTAAGGTCAGGTACTTTTTGAACACACCTCGTATATCATTAGTTCTGTCTATTCTTTTGTACGTATTTGAGAGGTGGACACTAATTACTGATATCGAAAGAAAGATACATGCCTTAGGCTATAAATGCTACGAACGAATTTTGCGCATTTTTTAAATAAAGACCTTAAAGTTGAGAAAGAGATCAAATAACTTCCCTGGCAGGTCAACAAGAATCCCTTCTATCAGTAGCCGAACGGTTTTTTTTCTTTGCGTTCGCCTTTTTTATGTATTCCCCAAGGTGGTGTGCGTTGCACTGTAGTTTTTATTTTGCGCCGGTCGGCCCAGTCCATCCGACTTCAGCATGCATTTTCTAAGGGTTTGCTTCCCCGAGGTAACGGCCGGTGCTGTGATGGGGATTGAACACAGCACCTTCGGTTGTGAGCCGTGTCACTTAAAGACTAGCTACGCCGCCCCAGCATGACACGTTGAAAACTAATATGGTTTAGGCAAGTAACGAGACATGACTTCATCTCAAAATAATATTGCAGAGAATAGTTAAAGTTTGAAGGAAGTGAGAAAGACAAAGAAAGTCCAAGGCTGATAACATCAAGGAATTCTTTGGACATGGTGTTTTCACACTTTTCGCTAATAACAATAATGTTCGCAAAAGCATCTAAGTTCCGATGCGTCGAACGATAACTACCATGTTCAACTGCTGGGGCTATGTTCATGTGTAGTGTGTCGACCGAAATCCTTACAGACTCCCCAGGTGGAGCCGAGTACTCCGCTGCATCGGGGTGAGAGCAGCGAGAAGTGCGTGGTGGATCAATGCTTGTGTCAAGCTATTTTTTGTCCGTGTTTTTTCACGTTCCGCCCCTGAGGCCTCTGGATTGTGTTCACATTCGTGTCAGCGTGACTCTTGCTATGCAAAAATATGGGGTTGGGAGAGAAATTGTGTAACCTCAGGTGGAGGGGGACTGGAGGAGGGTTGAGGATAAAGAGCTGTGGCTGATATTTTGTGTTGATGTTTTCACAAGGACACCCCTACGTCGTTAACAAGGGTAAGGGATCAGTGATTGACTGATTGATACAAATCAATCGACAAATCCCCTACTAAACTATCCCTGTGTGTGTGCATACAAAACTTTTAACTTAACTTAGCTTGACATCATTATACTGCTAGTGTCAGGGCCAGCGAACCAAAGCTGGCAAGACCCTTCTACACCTCCACGCGGTGATCCTGGATAACAGGCTGCAGCAGGGCAGACTGGCTAAGGAGAAGGGATCGAAGAGGGAATGCTAACCCGGTACTCAAAAAATACTTGCTGAAGTCGGATGTGTTGGACCGAAAGATGCAAATATCGCAGTAAGCTGTAAACTACGATACAACGCATTCCGTTCTCTGGACTACATGCTGCTACTTAAGCCCTGTCAGTGTTTGTTAGCGGGAGATTGAGAATGAACGGAAGCCAAGCCAAGCCATTATACTGGTGAACGTGTGGCCTACACAACAGTGAGATGGCTCGCTAAGACTGAGATTACAGCGGACAAAAAAATCCGGGTGTGGTTCGTTCCTGTTACCGCCACTCCGCCAGTTTACCCAGCTGTAAATTGGTACCTCACGTATTAGTTGGAGAAGGAATAAACAACAAGGAAGGGAACTCTCCACCCCACCTCACATAAGCTGCGGCTTAGTACGTGAAGAGTTATCTTCATCCCCGACGGAAATTGTTGCCATGGGACTGACCTTTAACCCATACTGATTTAGAAGACAAGAGTCTGTAAACAACCAGCGTCTTCTACTCATCGTGTTTTGTCTTTCTCGTAACTCCAAGAAGTCGTAATGGCATAGCTCAACGTGCGAGCGATGTGTTTGAGCGTGTTGCTAACCGGGCAGGGCCGAATCTCTCCCAGACGATGTGTTAGTCCATTATTGGACATTTCCTAGCTACACCACAACCGGCGCTGTTAGCAATCCGAATGAAGAACGCCATCTCGAGATGTGCTGCGGTGTGCACTTGACTATGAAAACACGACACAGTGTAACCGAAATACTATTTCAAATAGCCGATGACCATACCAGGATAATCAGTGGGAAGAAAAACTACTGTGGCTGAAAGAATACTACTACTGTAACCGCCCACTAATGATGCAAATTGTGAATACGAAGAGTTGTGATTAGGGTTGGCAATTTCATAACGTAAAACTAAAGGCTGCAGAAATAACCACCATAAAAGCATGCACAATATGTCACACATGCTCCCTTCAAGGATGTCAACTATAGGTGTGACCCCATGCTCCTTTTGGAATAAACGTTGATAAATGTTAAGTAGCATTGACAACCACTTAACTCTGAAAAGGGTTAACTCGGATCATCTTGGTTAGTTCACATTAAACTCTTATTTGGAGTTTGGTCTACACGTCGTGTTTTATGGTCTAACCAATAGCCTCCCTCCATTTAGCTCCTCCTACTGCACGCCATCTTGACACATAACCAATCATCTTATACCACAGATATTGGACCTATCCTAGCAGAAGGCTTATTTGAGCTGGATTACGACAGCAGGGCAATCAGCAAGACTGCTCCAATTTGGCCACACAGATCCGAGGAGTCAATGTTTGAAGAAGATTCAGACAACTGTATTAAAGAACTTTCTGGCACTAAGTAAGTCAATATCTTTTATAAGAACGTTTAAAATGCCTATCTTGTAGTTTTTCATGTGTGAATCATTTGTAGTACACATGGGTGTCATGTAGATGCTTGTTTCGTTTATTCTATCTAGTCCTCGTGTAAGATGTTTTGTTCTCTCTAGTCATGTAGGATGTGTTGTTGTTCTCTCTAGTCATGTAGGATGTGTTGATGTTCTCTCTAGTCATGTAGTATGTATTGATGTTCTCTCTAGTCATGTAGTATGTATTGATGTTCTCTCTAATCATGTAGGATGGGTTGATGTTCTCTCTAGTCATCATGTAGGATGTGTTGATGTTCTCTCTAGTCATCATGTAGGATGTGTTGATGTTCTCTCTAAGCATGTAGGATGTGTTGATGTTCTCTTTAGTCCTCATGTAGGATGTGTTGATGTTCTCTCTAATCATGTAGGATGTGTTGATGTTCTCTTTAGTCTTCATGTAGGATGTGTTGATGTTCTCTCTAATCATGTAGGATGTGTTGATGTTCTCTCTAGTCATCATGTAGGATGTGTTGATATTCTCTCTAGTCATCATGTAGGATGTGTTGATGTTCTCTCTAATCATGAAGGATGTGTTGATGTTCTCTCTAGTCATCATGTAGGATGTGTTGATATTCTCTCTAGTCATCATGTAGGATGTGTTGATGTTCTCTCTAATCATCATGTAGGATGTGTTGATGTTCTCTTTAGTCCTCATGTAGGATGTGTTGATGTTCTCTCTAATCATGTAGGATGTGTTGATGTTCTCTCTAGTCATGTAGGATGTGTTGATGCTCTCTCTAGTCATGTAGGATGTGTTGATGTTCTCTCTAATCATGTAGGATGTGTTGATGTTCTGTCTAGTCATGTAGTATGTGTTGATGTTCTCTCTAGTCACGTAGGATGTGTTGATGTTCTCTCTAATCATGTAGGATGTGTTGTTGTTCTCTCTAATCATGTAGGATGTGTTGTTGTTCTCTCTAATCATGTAGAATGTGTTGATGTTCTCTCTAGTCACGTAGGATGTGTTGATGTTCTCTCTAGTCACGTAGGATGTGTTGATGTTCTCTCTAGTCATGTAGTATGTGTTGATGTTCTCTCTAGTCATGTAGGATGTGTTGATGTTCTCTCTAATCATGTAGGATGTGTTGTTGTTCTCTCTAATCATGTAGGATGTGTTGATGTTCTCTCTAGTCACGTAGGATGTGTTGATGTTCTCTCTAGCCATGTAGTATGTGTTGATGTTCTCTCTAATCATGTAGGATGTGTTGATGTTGTCTCTAATCATGTAGGATGTGTTGATGTTCTCTCTAGTCATCATGTAGAATGTGTTGATGTTCTCTCTAGTCATGTAGGATGTGTTGATGTTCTGTCTAGTCATGTAGTATGTGTTGATGTTCTCTCTAGTCACGTAGGATGTGTTGATGTTCTCTCTAATCATGTAGGATGTGTTGTTGTTCTCTCTAATCATGTAGAATGTGTTGATGTTCTCTCTAGTCACGTAGGATGTGTTGATGTTCTCTCTAGTCACGTAGGATGTGTTGATGTTCTCTCTAGTCATGTAGTATGTGTTGATGTTCTCTCTAGTCATGTAGGATGTGTTGATGTTCTCTCTAATCATGTAGGATGTGTTGTTGTTCTCTCTAATCATGTAGGATGTGTTGATGTTCTCTCTAGTCACGTAGGATGTGTTGATGTTCTCTCTAGCCATGTAGTATGTGTTGATGTTCTCTCTAATCATGTAGGATGTGTTGATGTTGTCTCTAATCATGTAGGATGTGTTGATGTTCTCTCTAGTCATCATGTAGAATGTGTTGATGTTCTCTCTAGTCATGTAGGATGTGTTGATGTTCTGTCTAGTCATGTAGGATGTGTTGATGTTCTCTCTAGTCATCATGTAGGATGTGTTGATGTTCTCTCTAGTCATGTAGGATGTGTTGATGTTCTCTCTAGTCATGTAGGATGTGCTGATGTTCTCTCTAATTATCATCTAAACTGTTGTTATTATCGTTATACAGTCATAAAGTAATCTTATTAGTACTCTCTCACAAATACAATTGTTGTTCTCGAACCTATTAAGCCCCACATACTTGCGTCGATATAAAAAAATGGACATCTCCCATTTGTTATTACTCACACATGATCAAATAGCTGCATTTCTTTATCAAACGCGACAGAAGACTCTGCAACTGAAGAGGCTACACACTCCTTCATGGACAGCAACACAAATTCTTCAGACTGTTGAGTTTGAAGGAAAGCTGTAGAATTAATACCTACATTTCTTCTTCTTCTTCTTCATGATATTCTTTTTCATATTGTTGTCACACTTAATGTTTTCTTCTTCTTTATTTTTTTCATCTGTTCTTTCTTCTTCTTCTTTCTTTTTCTTCACTGTCATCATTCATCATCGAAAGAAAGTATTCATTAGTTGTTTCTCATTAGCGTAGTGGTGGAACACTCTCTTCTCATGGTAAAGATGTGTGCTTTAACTCCCACCACCGTCACGCTCCAATAGATCCAGCTGTAAATGTATACCTGGCATATGACTATGAAAGTAAAAGGCAGCGAGGAAATGTACTGGCCACTCTACCTCATGCAAGCTGTAGCTTAGTCTCTAACAGCTTGATTCTCCTACAGTAATCTAACTACTACGGGACAAACCTTGACAGTATACTGAAGTCTCTAACAGCTTGATTCTCCTACAGTAATCTAACTACTACGGGACAAACCTTGACAGTATACTGAAGTCTCTAACAGCTTGATTCTCCTACAGTAATCTAACTACTACGGGACAAACCTTGACAGTATACTGAAGTCTCTAACAGCTTGATTCTCCAACAGTAATCTAACTACTACGGGACAAACCTTGACAGTATACTGAAGTCTCTAACGGCTTGATTCTCCTACAGTAATCTAACTACTACGGGACAAACATTGACAGTATACTGAAGTCTCTAACAGCTTGATTCTCCTACAGTAATCTAACTACTACGGGACAAACATTGACAGTATACTGAAGTCTCTAACAGCTTGATTCTCCTACAGTAATCTAACTACTACGGGACAAACATTGACAGTATACTGAAGTCTCTAACAGCTTGATTCTCCTACAGTAATCTAACTACTACGGGACAAACATTGACAGTATACTGAAGTCTCTAACAGCTTGATTCTCCTACAGTAATCTAACTACTACGGGACAAACATTGACAGTATACTGAAGTCTCTAACAGCTTGATTCTCCTACAGTAATCTAACTACTACGGGACAAACATTGACAGTATACTGAAGTCTCTAACAGCTTGATTCTCCTACAGTAATCTAACTACTACGGGACAAACATTGACAGTATACTGAAGTCTCTAACAGCTTGATTCTCCTACAGTAATCTAACTACTACGGGACAAACCTTGACAGTATACTGAAGTCTCTAACAGCTTGATTCTCCTACAGTAATCTAACTACTACGGGACAAACCTTGACAGTATACTGAAGTTTCTAAGAAGGAGAAGAAGAAGAAAAACAAGAAGGAGAAGAAGAAGAAGAAGAAAAACAAGAAGATAAAGAAAAACAAGAAGGAGAAGAAAACAAGAAGAAAAACAAGAAGGGGAAGAAGAAGAAGAAAAACAAAAAGAAGAAGAAAAACAAGAAGAAGAAGAAAAACAAGAAGAAGAAAAACAAGAAGAAGAAAAACAAGAAGAAGAAGAAAACAAGAAGAAAAACAAGAAGGAGAAGAAAACAAGAAGAAAAACAAGAAGGAGAAGAAAACAAGAAGAAAAACAAGAAGGGGAAGAAGAAGAAGAAAAACAAAAAGAAGAAGAAAAACAAGAAGAAGAAGAAAAACAAGAAGAAGAAAAACAAGAAGAAGAAAAACAAGAAGAAGAAGAAAAACAAGAAGAAGAAGAAAAACAAGGAGTAGAAGAAGGAGGAGGAGGAGAAGCGAAAAGCAGACATTTTGAGACAAACACTAAGTGAAATCGTGCAATGGAACGAGATTAACTCTGTGATGGTCTTCTCTACATTCAATATAAATTCACAATCCATTCTAACACAAATCAAACACTGACAGAACAAGGCAATACAAAAGATGCGGTCCCTATTTAAGGCTCTCTCTGCATGGTTGTCATTCTCAAGCAGGCTCTTGTCACGTGCTGTAGCTAAAGCAGACGGGTCACTACATCATGGACAGATCAGCCGTTAAGTCTTCTCTGAATCAGTTATTCCGTTTCATGAATAACTAATTAGCTCATTCAGGATGCTAATAGTAGGTTTTCTTGTGAGCTTAGCGATGTCGTCTTGTCTCCCGGTGGCTTCGTATGAAGTGTAGGCACTGTAGTATGTCGCCTTCCAGGAAGGCTGTATCAAACCACTCATCGTGATATTTTGTTTTGCAGTTGGGGTTTCGGAAAAAAATGTAAAGTTCAAAATATTATTTGCCATCTCGTTGGTTGCAATATGCAAAGGATCTTAAAAGAATGTTCTATAAACACTGTTGAAAAAATAAGACAGAAGTACGATTGTTTTATCCAGTCAACCATCTTAAATGACAAACATAAT
This sequence comes from Ariolimax columbianus, assembly GCA_036924085.1. Lineage (NCBI taxonomy): Eukaryota > Metazoa > Mollusca > Gastropoda > Stylommatophora > Arionidae > Ariolimax > Ariolimax columbianus. The sequence continues at coordinate 50,008,398 of JAVGWX010000006.1, read as the reverse complement.
ATCCAAATACTAAACGAAAACATTGAACAACTGAGATGGGAGGAATATGTCAAGGAACTTCTCAATCCGGTAGAAATAGACGATAATGAAATATTCACACCATGCCACAAGGAAATATAAGAACTGCCAATCAAAGCTGGCACACGACAGAAAACTGCACCTCCCCACGTCGTTTAACAACACAAGTGATGATAATGATGATGATGATGTTGGCTCTACTGCCATCTCAGTTTTCTTTATTTCAAAATGATGAGAAATTTCCTTCCTTGCTGCCTTGTCTTTCCAAACATTACGCCAAGTACGTGTTTACAGATGATATCCGAACACTGCGAACAAGCAGGCATGGCTAGAAAGATTAGCAATGTGACAAATGGACCAGATCACAACAATATCTGTCCTTCCGAGTTGTAACATGGTATCTGATTTAAATGAAGCGAGTGACCAAACGAGTTAAATGCCTGCATGCTGACTAGGTGAGCGGCAGAGTTTAGAATACCTGATAAGGCATACGTTGTTGCTTTATGTTGGGGATGAAATAAACACGGGGATAAAATAAACAAACAGCCAGCATACGACGGCGAAGCGGCCTGTAGTCCTCGGACTAAAAACCCCTCAACTATGCCGGCAATAGGAATAAAGTCGTACGACTGCTGTATTTTTCGGGTTTTTTATAAGGTGGGGGGGGGGGGGGGGAGGTTCTAGAGATTTTGTCACAAAAGACTAACAAGAGCACTACTGATCATCTCTCAGCCGTCTCGCCAAAACATTCCCTATATTCCCTTCTCGATGGTCACAAGGCCAGAGAAGGTTGTGATCGAGTTGGCGACCCCATTTGACTAAAAGATACTGCCTATAAAACAGAAATGACTTATCAATAGGTGCAACTGCTCAAACATTCTCACATTAGTCTGGCAACAAAGCAGCAACTGATACACAATATCTTTCTACAAACCCTATGCTTCAGAGCTAAATGTGGCCATGTCCAAGGCGAAAGAGAGTAACATTTTCACCTCTGAAATTAGATGTCTACGAATAGCCGCTGGTGTATCCATGAGAGACAGGTTGAGGAACGAATATTTTAGGAGCATTTACATCTAATCTTTATATTATTAGATCTAGTCTCTAATAACGTTGTATTGTGTCGATAACATTACCTTTTGCGTTTCCAACATTACATTTAGTCTATATAACATTACATCTAATATATATAACTATCTTTAGTCTCTTAACGTTTCCTATAATCTTTACAACGTAAATTCCAATCCCTATAACATTGCCTTTAGTCGCTATAACACTACCTCTAACCTCTCCAACATCAACTCTATAAGATTACATATAGTCTCTAAAACATTACCTCTATTTGCAATAACTTTAGCTTCAGTCTCTATAAACATAACCCCGGGCCTTGTTCCAAGAGATCAATCCTAGCCGGTACGTCACGCTGAAAATATGTGGGAAGACCTGTGGATCTTACCATCGCTACCTTTGTATTCCAGGAATGGTATGACTTGCGCCATATCCAATATGTGCTGGAAGCGAATGACCGCCCTGGGTTACAATCGGTACTCTCTGTCACACGAGATCTTCTACCTGGAAATTGCTGAGCGTGTGAGTAAAGTGCATACATTTAATTATATCCTTTCGATTCTCATGAAAACAAGTCATCTACTCTCTCTCTCTCTCTCTCTCTCTCTCTCTCTCTCTCTCTCTCTCTCTCTCTCTCTCTCTCTCACTATGACTTGATTAAGTCCTTCCTCATCTACAATAAGTCGTGCATGTTTTTTGTTTTTGTTTTTTGTGTGTTAGTTCGGCTTACATTTTGAATGAGGGTAATTCAATAATTAGGTCACATCTTTATATTGGAAAGCAACATCCAGCGTTGTGAATACTGCAGGTAGCAGACGCTAAGTGTCGTATGTGTGTGCGCTGCACAATTTCAAATTGAAGTATGTGTGCACATGAACGGTGTGCTTTAGTACGGGTTTTTTAATTTTTGTTTTTGTTTGTTTTACAAAAGGACTAATAAAAACAGGCTTCTGGTTATAACTTAACGTAACGTCTTTATACTGGTTTAGAAGACTGCATCGGATCGAAAGGTGCAAATATCGCAGTCAAGCTGTAAACTAGCGATACAACGCATTCAGTTCTCCGGACTACATCCTACTACTTACAACGCCCTGTTCAGGGCTTGGTAGCGGGAGATTGAGAACGAACGCAGAAGAAGAAGAAGAAGACTGCAGAGTCTGTATACAACCAGTTTCATTAAAATTTTACTCTAAAAGCTAATAGCATCGACTCTACTCTTAAATGCATTCATTGTCCTTGCCTCCCCTACTTCCTGTGGCAATGCATTCCAAGCATTCACGACTCTCTGACAAAATTTCATTAATTAATTTGAAGCTTTGCCGTCTTGTTCTTGTAGGGGGTTGAATTTTGAAGAAAAAAAACTTGCTATAGTCTAATTTATCCTTTTCTTTGATCATCGTAAAAACCTTGAATTATTCTCATTTCTAGACATTGTAGGCCGGTTTTCCTTTCCTCATAACTGGAATCCCACTATCACCTTTGTCACTCTTCGTTGTATCTTATGTTTGAAGCCATCTTTTAACTACAACTATTGACGCCATGTTGTTTGTCTAAACCACTACGGCACTTGCAGGACACTCTTGACATCCTTAGCAACCATATTAACAAGCTACAATACAAAGGCATGGCTTTTCTCATTTCCATCCCACTTTTAAGGTCTTCATTTGAAGCCCACTCGCACATGATGAGTAAAGTCTGAGAGATCTTACAGTGGCAGATTGTTACTAGTATAGATTACTGAGCATTCTTGTACCTCTTCCATCTGTATTTACATTTTCCAGGCATGTAATTAGTTTCTCTTGTTCAACTTTGTCAAATGTCAAAGAATGTGTTTAGTCTTACAAGTACATATAAATTGTTGTTTGTTGTCGTTCAGTGTATTCTTATGCTAGTTTTCTTATACAGAACATTGCTGTTCTTGTTCCGTTGTTCTGTCGAACTGCAAATTGTTTACCTGATGACTGTTATACTAGTATACTTGACATTAGATGGTTAGTACACCTGGTAGTATTTGTCTTATGTTCTTGACATATTACGGACTGAAAACGTGAAATTAGATGGCTAGCATACGTGGCATTAGCTGTCGTGTGTACTTGACATAATATGGACTGAAAACTTGACATTAGATGGCTAGCATATTTGGTATTAGCTGGCTAGCATACTTGGTATTAGCTGGCTTCTGTACTTAACATAATATGGACTGAAAACTTGACATTAGCTTGTACACTTGTATATTTTGCTCGGACAAAATTACAATTAAAATCTACTCAAATTATTCTAGGGATTATCGCCCCTCAGAGAATATGTCGCCAAAAAAATGGGACTGTGTGACCATAACAATAGGTATTGGTTATGTGGTTAGTGGAGGGGCTTAGATGGCGCGTGGCAGGCTGCGCTTCTACCTTGCTCTACTTTACGCCTCCACCTCCACCAGTCTAAAAAATAAGCAGCAGAATAGTTTATTCCAAGGGCTAACAGATGCTGGAACTGATCTGGAAAGTCACCAGTGGATTTTCACCTGCCAATAAATGTGAAACAAAGGAGGTCGCACCTCCACAAGACGTCTAACGACATATGGACTAAAAATAAATAGACAGACAGATAGATAGATCGATAGATAGTATACTTGGTATTAGATGACCAGCATCCTTGGTATTATGTGGTCAACATACTTGCTAACAGGTGACCACGTGTAATAAACACACACACACATATATATGTATGTGATTTATTGTTGAAGTTCGATGAGGTGTAAAATCCTCCAGTTGAAACTATAACCCATTCAGCTACAGCTTGAAATAACTCTTGTTATATCATAGCTCGTGTGTCATCAAAGAGTAGTCGACATGTTGGCCTAAAACAGGGCACGGTGCTAAAAGGCACTTCACTCTGATAAGCGCTGCAGCTCAAGCAAACCACCCGACTGACGAGCAGTTAATTTAGTTATGATGGCGAATTTGTGGATAAGAACACGACTTCAGACATTGCAGATGGAGTTTGCGAAGGCAAAGGATAGAAAGAAAGAGTACAGCCTCTGGAAGAAACAAAACAATATAGCCAATCATGGGTGGATTGAAACCCACATGAAAGTGGATATAAGGTAAAGTCAAATAACATTTGTAGATGAACATGGAAAGAAAACGCCTGAAATTTCATTGGTGCAGCACAAAACGACAGCCAAAACTAAATATCGATGGAGGGTGATTATTGCAACCTAATGTTATAAAGTCTAGAGGTAATGTTATACAGACTGGATGTAAAAATAATGTTATGAGAGCAATATTATACAGTCTTGATGTAATGTTATAGAGAAAATGTTATAGAGGTAGTGTAAATACAAACTGGAAGTAGTGATATAGAGATTAAAGATAATCTTATAGAGGTAATATTATACAGACAAGATGTAATGGTATAGAGACGAGAGGTAATATTATATAGACTGAAGGTAATGTTAGAGAGACTGGAAGTAATGTTGCACAGACTAGACTGAATGTTATAGTGATTGATGCCTAAACCTAATGGTCTGTCCATAGCACAGTAATGGAGCCAATTGTGTGAATGAGTGTTTCGTATCCCCTCTCTGACCATCTTATATTTGCACTCTATGTCTGGATAGTTTGGTTGCCAGTTGGAAATGAGCTGGCAAATCAGTGCCAACAATCAGGGTAGTCTGAGACGTCTGCATGACACATTCTGTGCCAACATGCTGGACGAGGCGACAACCATAGCGGAAGATGACTTCAAGGCAGAGTCTCGAGACTTATTTATGGAGCAAGGTAAACATTTCAACTGATAACTTTGCGTGTCGTTATTATGAATAGTATTATTGTAAAACTTCTTCTTCTTCTTTATTTGTTTTCAATCTCCCGCTACCAAGCCCTGAAAAAAGCTTTGCAAGTAGCGGAATGTAGTCCGGAATGCGTTGTGTCGGGGTTTACATCTTGACTGCGATATTTGCACCTTTTGGTCCAACACATCCGACTTCAGCAAGCCTTTTTGAGTACCGGGTTACCCTCTCTCTTCGATCCTTTCTACTTAGCCAGTCTGCTCTATTGCAGCTTGTTATCCAGGATCACCGCGTGGAGGTGTAGAAGGGTCTTGGCAGCTCTGTTTTGCTGGCCCTGGTGCTAGCAGTCCGCTATAGATCGGTGCAGTTCATGCGCTGCTCAGTGTCTCGATCCCTTATTATAAAACGTCCACACACCTGTGATTTCAGGAAAACAGTAGTTGTAGTCACTATCAGACATGGTTTACAAGTTTTAAATGCGAGGGTTTAAATTCATCGCCGCCGGTCTCCCCATATGGTTCAGTCCCACCCCGCAGAACGGTATGCCGAGAGCATCGCAGAAAGCACGAACTCCGTAGCTCCAGTGATGAGCCCAGGGATCTCCGTAGCTCCAGTGATGAACCCAGGGATCTCCGTAGCTCCAGTGATGAACCTAGGGATCTCCGTAGCTCCAGTGATGAACCCAGTGATCTCCAACGATGAACCCAGGGATCTCCAGCGATGAACCCAGGGATCTCCGTAGCTCCAGTGATGAGCCCAGGGATCTCCGCAGCTCCAGTGATGAACCCAGAGATCTCCGTAGCTCCAGCGATGAACCCAGTGATCTCCAGCGATGAACCCAGGGATCTCCAGCGATGAACACAGGGATCTCCAGCGATGAACCCAGGGATCTCTCCAGCAATGAACCCAGGGATCTCTCCAGCCATGAACCCATGGATCCCTCCAGCAATGAACTCAGGGATCCCTCCAGCCATGAACGCAGGAATCCCTCCAGCCATGAACCCATCATCAACCAACCGACTCACCTCGAAATCGAAGCCCGACCGTTTGAACACGAGGGAAACGGCTTGACCACTTCACCACAGAGACCCCCTTGGTTTACAAGACCTTGGAGTGGTAACTTTATATATAGCTTCTTTTGTTTTCTTTCTCCTTGAGACTTTGTCGGTTCACTTCACTGTGTTGTAAGAGCTTCTTTTCACCAAGCATAAGGTTTGCTATGCAGGGTACAAATCCATTTGAACCAGTCTGCAGCTCGTCTTCTCAGGATGACAGACTCATGTCCAGGGCCTTTGTATTACGTTTACACTCATATTTAAACATCAGCTGTGGTTGGCCGTTATCTTGCCATCAGCAAATGGTCTATAGATGATATCTTTGGAATTGCGACCATCTTCCGTGCAAAAAACATAGCCAAACCTTAGTAGACTTAGCTGTCTACGTATACATGCTTGGGAGACCGGCGTGAGAGTGCACGTCTGCATTTGTCACTGTCCCTCCATGTAATTCCAAGAATGGATCGCAGGCGCCGTAGATGAGCTCTGCTCTTACTTTTCATAGGTTGTCCAATTCTCGCTACCATATAGGAGCTGATGACATATGCATGTCCTTGGTTTTAATTGCAAGTTTCTGGTTTTTCCAAACACGCGTTGTGGGGCGAGCAAATGTAGCAGCAACTTCGCCAATGCGATTGTTTATTTCTGGGTCTAGAGAGAACTTGTCGTGTTAATGAAGGACCCCATGTATGTTATTTGGTACACAGTTGCCAGAATAAAATTATCCATGCTCAGATTTGGAGGAGCATTTACTTCCTGCCCCAGGACATTTGTAATGTTCAAACTTATTGTGATACCAAAATCTATGCGCGTCTGAGATAAGCGATTTATCAAGGTCTGAAGTTCCTGCTGACTGTGGGTTACAATTGCAGCATCATCAGTGATGAGATAGAATTACAACAGCAATAGGGCCTTTTGAAGACCTCTTGGCAACTGTCAAAAGAAGGAAACTCGCTTGATACGGTCACATATCGAGATCAAGTGGTCTTGCAAATACAATCCTCCACGGAAAGGTGCATGGCAGACGACGAAGAGGCCATCCCAAAAAAGAGATGGGAGGACAACATGAAAGAACCGACCAATCTCCGACCAGAAGAGTTACAGGCAGCGGCATCTGACAGAGAAGGGTGGCGTGAAGTTGTGAGGATGTCTTCATGTGTGCCACAACGACCTTACCGGTTACGGGATGACCTGACCTGGCCTCCTTGATCTTCTTTTTGGTCTTGTGTTTTGCAAGGTTTCCTTCACCTGCGTTACCAAATGCATGCTTCAGTAACAGAGACAAGAAGATGTCGAATAGTGTGTTGTTCAGGACGCACCATTGCATAACACAACTGCGAATACCAAATGGTTGGCATATGGTACCATTAAATGGAATGATATTAATAGTAGTTGCAGTTACTTGGGCAGCCTGTTTTAGAGAGGATTGTGAAGAATCCATCACTACTATACAAATCAAATGCATTTGTCAGGTAAATGAAGGCGACATAAAAAGCAATGTTTCTGCTCACTGACGTGTCATTCAGTTGCCAAAAAGTAAAAATCATGTTGACTGCTGACTCTGGATACACACGTCAGCCAATTTGTGTAGCCTTAGTAAGATTACTCTTGTGAAACGTAGCCTACAACACTGAGCAGAGAGACATCTCGATAGTTATTGCGGTCACTTCTTTCACCTTTGTTTTTGCATAATATTACAATCTCTACATCTCTTATATCTTGATGTGTAATGGCCTTTTTCCCGCAGTGACATAACAGCAGTTATACAGCGGTTGCAAGAGTGCATCCTTACATTGCTTCATCAAAAAAGGTGGTGTCCCATCGCTCCCTGGTGCTCTGCCCGGGGCCAAGCTGTCAATAGCTTTATTAAAGATCTTCTACAGATGATTCAGCTCGTTCAAACTGGGATATCTTTTGACACCATCAAGGACTGTGGGAGTGTCTTTATTGTCAACCAAGTAGTCCTCGGAATATTGCTCGACTCATCGCTCCGTTTACTTTCATGTATCTGTTATTTTCTCGCCAGTGACGGTTATGAGCGGTGCTGTTTTTCTACTAACAGAACCAATAGCTTTCTTTATACCATCGTGCATTTGTCAGATATTCCATATTTGTGATGATCTGGATTCTTTAAACTGAGATGTAGACAGTACTCATTTGCACAACGACGAGTTGTTTGTAGAATGTTGCTTCTAGCGAAGGTGTGCAGGATACCTGCATTTGAAAGCTGCTTGTATTTAATGAGAGCAGCACGCTTACCCTAACTAGTCATCTGATTTAACAGTTCTTCTTCCAAATGTAGCAAGTGCAGTACTATGGATGACATTTCGGAGATGTTGCCAGGTCTCTGTAACAGTGGTGTCGTGATGGAGGATATTGAATCTCCTCGAAAGTATTGTTAAACCTATTCATTTTATCAGGGTCCATCATTCTACCTGCGCCGATGCTTGGCTTACATTTCTTACTAGTGTTGTGGAACTTACTTGGCTACAATTTGATTTTACAAAAACTTCTTTAAGATTCAAAACCCTCATGTTTAATCTCATTGCCGGGATTGTGACGCACGCATGTCAGTGGTTAGTTGAACGCTAATACTAAGCTGTGACGTACTTCGCTTTATCTCTGTCTCATCAACATCTAGCATAGGATTGTGTGTGCGTTTCTAACCGCACACAAGCAAAGTCCAGTACTCTTGAACACTGACCAACATAGCAGTCAGCGGCCATTATGTCTAGTGGCGTCGTATGGCAGCAACAATATTTTACGAAAACTTGCAAAATAATGTATCTTTTAATTTATAAAAATACTCTCATAACGGTAAATCTATGGAAAATGTTGGCCACCATATGCAATAAATGATCACTTAATCAACATTCCCAAAGTCTTTACATTAATAGCCAGTGTTCTGTTAGAACAACAAACAGACTCTCAGAAAAATGTCCTATCAAATCTGGAGTAAGGCAAGGACAGTCCTACTCCCGTTGTTGTTCATTACATTTGTAGATCACATTTGCAAAACAGCCAACCCAAATGAAGGTAGCAACATTGGTCAACTCTTAAATTAACGTCTTTTCGCTGACGATCAAGCAGTCAAAGCAACTTCAGAAATACAACTGCAACAACTTATTGATGAACTAAATACAACATGTCAAGAATCCACCATCAATGTCAACGTATACAAAAAACTGAGATCATGAAAATATATAAAACAGCCGGAGACATCAAAATCTAAAACAGCCGGAGACATCAATATCTAAAACAGCCGGAGACATCAATATCTAAAACAGCCGGAGACATCAATATCTAAAACAGCCGGAGACATCAATATCTAAAACAGCCGGAGACATCAATATCTAAAACAGCCGGAGACATCAATATCTAAAACAGCCGGAGACATAAATATCTAAAACAGCCGGAGATATCAATATCTAAAACAGCCGGAGACATCAATATCTTCATTGAAAAACAGCAAATCAAACAGGTAAAAGATTTCCCAAACTTAGAGAGCACGCTATCAGCAGACGGAAGAATTACAGCGAAATTCCAACAAAGATGCAATAAGGCAAATCAGATCATTGGACAATTAACTCCAATACTTAATTGCAAGAACTTGACAATAACTACCAAAATAGCTTTATACAACACAATTTTCGTCCCGATACTTTGCTATCAATGTCAAAACTGGACACTAACATCAAATGAAAAACGACAAATTCTAACAACAGAAATGAATGCCTGCGAAAAATATTGCGTGCAACAAGGTAAGACATGATCAGAAACGATGACATCAGGAGACTAGTGGGAATAACACCAGTACTAGGCTACATGAGACATCAACTAAAATGGTTTGGCCACATAACAAGGCTACCACCACACAGCACACAGCACACACCACCGCACCCCCCCCCCACCACCACCACACCCCTCACCCCCGCCCCCCTTTCCCAAACATGCAATGGCTATTTAGATACAACGGATATTCAACGCCAAAGGGCGACAACGAAAAAGGTTGCTTACAGAAATATTTGAGGAGGTGAATGCCACTGTGCATGACGCACACATACGGATTCGTTCTAGAGATCTCTTCATAACATGACTCTGAAATTCATTACAGGATAAGCGAAAAGAAAGACAGAAATATTCGCATAACATACTATTAAAATAAATTGTAGGAGTTTCACTTAGGCGTGCGGCGCTCATCCAGTACATCTTGAATATACAACACAACTAACAACCGTCCTTTTTCTGAAACTTTAGTAGCTTATGGACACTTTCAAGAGTATTTGCATTCATTTCTTCTGTTCCTAACAAAATCTTTTCGATCCCAACTTTTGGAACCAATCATCTGAACGGCTGAAACAAAATTACATTTCAAGACATTCACTCGAGATTCAACGTTATTTCAAATGGGAGGATTAGGCGCAGATTACAGCTGTGTGCCTGCTTGGAATTTCGGTGAAGTTTGCAACCAATTTTAAGAACCGCGGGGTTTCTATTTCAGACAGCGAAAACTGGAAGTCACATTGAAATATATTTGAAATTATTCTGTCATAACAAGAATGGAAAAAAACTTCGGTAAAATGGCATCCTAGTCAAGGCTTCGAGATAATTAACTCTAGACCGAGTCCTAGTAAACAATGATTTGTTTCTGTAGTATCGTCTACAATAATCGTTATAATATATATCAGTTTATAGGATTTCAATGGGGCTGTAGTAATAACACTTTTGTTTGTTAGAGTCTAGCCTGAGAAGAGAGTCCCCCCCCCCATCAAAGGGCAATATTGATTTGCCAATACCGTAGTCGCATCGTGGACTTGAAAGTTTTATTAATATTCTGCTGAATGGATTACGAGGAGAATTGGAAAGCAATAATATATATGTTGTATGATATATATGTTGTATGGTATATATATATATCATCATCATTGACCGCTTTTCGTCTTGTCAGACTACAGTAATTGTGCTTTTAGCACAAAAACACGAGCAGAAATATAGAGACCATGTGTTGCCCATGCAGTATGGTTTCTCTCTATCGGTCTGCCTTGTTTACTCCAAGGCAAAGGTGATGCTAATACATTTGGAACAAGGCAAGCTATCTGTTCGCCTGTTGGGGCCTCGTTCCTAGACCAGCCCCCAACCAAGGCTAAGGGCTCTGGTCTGCCCTGCCACAACACTCAGCTGAGGTTTCCTTTCCTCGCTCTAGGATAAGACATTGTATCCTCTTGCGTGTTCTCCTCCGTACATCGTCGGTTGGCAGATTTGGTAGACGCTGACAAACTTATCAGAAGTTATCAGAAAACAAGTTGCACTGCCATATCTGACAAAACCCGAAAAGATACGGTGGTATCCTATCTGCAAGGCTTCGGATGGTTTGAAATCAGAGTTTTCCTTCCCCTAGATGAGCTCTGCCTTCCTAGGCTTTCGAGCCCCATCTGCCCGAAACTACTGGTTTTAAGGCGCTAGTGGCTCGCCTTCCGCCCCTTCTCCTGTTAGCCAAAACAGTTCTGCCGCATGAAGTCAAGAAGATGGACTTTTCAGAGGGTATATGAGATGCACGCCATGCGAACAATTAGTTGGTGTTGAGAGTTCATCGTCAACCCCACCACCGGCTATTGCAACACTTAGAACCTATTATATATATATGTCTGGTCATGCAAAACTCTGATCAGACATGTTAGTCACAGATCAAATATACTAGGCAACAGGACCCCCACCTCACTTTCACACAGGTGTCCCTGGAAACGGACTGTTTCCATGGCAGCCTGGCTAACGAGGTGGGTGAATTAACGTGATTAACGAAGTAGTTAGCGAAACACAGATGAAGAAAAGTATAGCACAACCACTTGAAGGACCCCGGTCAACCTTCATCAGCACGCTCGGGTTGTGAGGACAACTACTGCAACCCGCCACGTAACGCCCATTTTCAGGTCGCACAAAAGAGTAATCTCACTCACTGTGGACATTCAACAACCACAAGGTATATATGAGAGACAGTCATTAAGTAACAGCTGCTTCTGCTTCTTTTTTTTCTTTTTTTTTTCTTCTTTTTCTTCTTCTTCTTCTTCCTAAATTAAGATTTACGGACATTTGCAAAAGATCCATGAACGATTTTACGATTAATCCAAATACCTGGGAGAAGATTGTAGAGGATAGAGCCACATGGAGAGCGTCCTTGAGAACAGGCATCAGAGGTAGTTCTGATGACAAAGATGGAAGACAAGTGACGCAAAACAAAAGAGCCTACACCACACCAATCGAACTTGTTCTGTTTACACTGCTGTCGTCCATGTCAATCGAGAATCGGCAAGATCAGCCACGGAAGTCGATGTCTCTCCAGGACAGATACTGCCATCGCCATCTCTACAACAGACTAGCTTACTGACCGTCTGTCAAGACGAAAAAGGCCATAACATATAGGGAGTCTATGGAAATACAGTCCTTTCTTTTTCTTCGTTCGCTTTTAATTTCCAGCTATCAAGCCCTTTAAAGGGCTTTGCAAGCAGCATAATGGTGTCCCGAGAACGGAATGTGTTGTGTCGTAGTTTACAGCTTGACTCTGATAATTGCACCTTTCGGTCTGACACTTTCAACTTCAGCAGGCTTTTTTGAGTACCGAGTTAACCTTCCCTCTTCGAGCCCTTCTCATTAGCCAGTCTGCTCTGCTGCAGCTTGTTATCCAGGCTCACCGAGTGGAGGTGTAGAAGGGTCTTGGCAGCTCTGGTTTGCTGGCACTGTCGTTAGCAGAGTCCTATGGATCGCTGACACGGCAGCTCATGCACTGCTCGGCATTTTGATCCGAAATACAGTCCAATACAGCTTCTACTTTGTATGTGATCATTGCTCATTTAGACGAGGACTCTGCTGAATCTTCCAATCGCCGTACAGCTTCTCCTTGAGGGGTGTGAGCGTGGACCACGTCATTCTCAGCTTTGCATGCTGGGAGAATTCCTGTAGTAAAGGTCCTGCTATCTTCTGTGTCAGACCACAGGCTGGTGGTGCATATCTTGAATTTGGTGTACAAGTGGTCTCTCATTCTGTTGTGGCCAGTTCGGAGGCGTGGTACAATAACATGGTCTTATCTGTTGTTGTTGAATGCCCACAAAAGCTCTAATGGCATGTTAGGATTCACAGCTATCGATTTCAACCCCGTTGGTCAGGCTTCTGTTCGCAACCTGTTACCAGAAGTAGGGCATGTATGGGGAAATGGGCTTTATCAGTACATTTCACCCGACCTTGAACTTAACTTTCGCACCCAAAATCGTATATACCAAGTGCAGGAATACACAGCGGGAAAATAGTCCTGCCGGAAACCATAGGATGGTGGAGCCTTTCTTAAATTTGGTGTACAGGTGATGGCTCATTATGTTGTGGCCAGTTAGGAGACGAAGTATGATAACTTGCTTTTTCTGTTGTTGTTGTTGAATGCCCACATTGAATAAGATTACTCCGTTATGCGCGCTTCAAAGGGCGTTAAGTTGCGAGTTGCTGTAGCGTTGCTCACATTCCGAGCCTGCTAGTCTTCCAAGCTGTTGTGCTACGCTTGGCTTCATCTTCGTGTCGCTGTCTACTACGGCGATCACCTCGATCTCCCATTTAGTTAGCCAGATTGCTATGAAACAACCTGTCTCCATGGAGCTCTGCGTTGTAAGGGTGTCTGAGCTTGTCTCTCCATTTGACCCTATCCTCTAGTTGATCAGTCCTAAGACTGGTTGTAAGGGTGTCTGAGCTTGTCTCTCCATTTGACCCTATCCTCTAGTTGATCAGTCCTAAGATTGGTTGTAAGGGTGTCTGAGCTTGTCTCTCCATTTGACCCTATCCTCTAGTTGATCAGTCCTAAGACTGGTTGTAAGGGTGTCTGAGCTTGTCTCTCCATTTGACCCTATCCTCTAGTTGATCAGTCCTAAGACTGGTTGTAAGGGTGTCTGAGCTTGTCTCTCCATTTGACCCTATCCTCTAGTTGATCAGTCCTAAGACTGGTTGTAATGGTGTCTGAGCTTGTCTCTCCATTTGACCCTATCTTCTGGTTGATCAGTCCTAAGACTGGTTGTAATGGTGTCTGAGCTTGTCTCTCCATTTGACCCTATCTTCTGGTTGATCAGTCCTAAGACTGGTTGTAAGGGTGTCTGAGCTTGTCTCTCCATTTGACCCTATCTTCTGGTTGATCAGTCCTAAGACTGGTTGTAAGGGTGTCTGAGCTTGTCTCTCCATTTGACCCTATCTTCTGGTTGATCAGTCCTAAGACTGGTTGTAAGGGTGTCTGAGCTTGTCTCTCCATTTGACCCAATCTTCTGGTTGATCAGTCCTAAGACTGGTTGTAAGGGTGTCTGAGCTTGTCTCTCCATTTGACCCTATCCTCTAGTTGATCAGTCCTAAGACTGGTTGTAAGGTTGTCTGAGCATGTCTCTCCATTTGACCCTATCTTCTGGTTGATCAGTCCTGAGACTGGTTGTAAGGTTGTCTGAGCATGCCTCATCCTTAGACCCTATCCTCTGGTTGATCAGTTCTAAGACTGGTTGTAATGTTTTTATTTTGCGCATGTCGGCCCAGTACATCCGACTTCAGCATGCATTTTATGTTAGGGTCTGCTTCCTCCTGCATTTTCTAAGGGTTTGCTTCCCCGGGGTAACGGCCGGTGCTGTGATGGGGATCGAACCCAGCAGCTTGGGGTTGTGAGCCGTGCCACTTAACCACTAGGCCACGCCGTCCTCTATCCAACACATCTGATTTCAGCTGACTTTATTGTGGGCACTGTGTTTGCCTTCCAACTGCCATCCATATTCTATAAGCCACCATACACTAGTACAGCTCTGGTTCACTGACTCTGATGCAAGCTATGAGTCCCTGGCTGCTGTCAGCTGCATCTTTGGTCTGAAGGCGACGACTTGCTCTTCTCTAATGAAATCATAGTAGCTGATTTCTTTTCGGAAGTTGGAGCGTAGATCGACCCATTTATCCTTGAAATTAGATTTAATTGTTTGACGATGTGATAGTGTAAAGGCCTTCCTTCTTGCTCGAGGCAAACAGTTCTCGATTGGTTGTTGAGTTTGGTCAGAAATTTGATGAGTCTTTCCTAAGACTGGAACTTGAACATTTATTTTTCTGAAACTCTTCAACATACCGCACCATACAGAAACACAAGGAACGCAATTGTGTGTGTCTATTCTCATCTTGCTGTTTGTGTTTTGCACTGAAGACTAACGTTTACTTCTTTCCCTTTACAGCAGCTTTGTGCGGAATGCTGGGATATCGTGACTTCTTCAACTCCAACTGGCTTGACCACATCCTCCATTGGCAGGACAGCAAAGATGGCTGCTACAAATGGAATGGATGGACTCCAGGTAGACAGATTAAGTATTTTGGTATATAAACTTCTCTACGTCAAACAAAAATATATTACAGAACGTTTCAGATTTCATCTATTTAGGCAGAAAAATGGCACATCAGCTGAAATCTTCACTCGAATCGACTTGGCCTCATTTGTATTTAACCAATTAACAAAAATCTGGAGGTCGAAAACACTGATCAAATACATGAAATTCTTGCTGTCCAACTCACAATGCCAGTATTAACATACGGATGCGATAGTTGACAAATGACAACTTTTGAAAATAGCCTGAATGCATTCCGTGGGAAGGCAAACGTGGCACTAAAATAAATACAGCTGAAATCGGATGTGTGGAGCAAAAAACCGCAAATATTGAAGCCTAGCTGTAAACTATGATACATTGTCACAACGTCCTTTTCAGGACGAACGCTGAAGCAGAGAATGTATTGTATTCTCCATTTCCTACAAGCTAGCTTGTATGCAGAATCCAGGTTTCACTAGGGGCTAGCAATCTAGAATGTTACCACATACATCCACATCATCCATGACCACACACAGCAAATAACATAGCAAACAGCAGGCGACAGATTTATTATTATGACATTCAAACAAAATTATTAAAGTGAGTGAAATATATCTTAACTAAGTAATCATATCTTATATATATATATTATTAATAACTTCGGAGGTTGTAAGCACAATCTTTTTAATATTACACCCAAATAACATAACCCTGTTGTAGCCGCTACACTCCCCTCCCCATATCTGCACCCTCAACACTCTAAAAAAAAACATGTCTTCGCGATTGTAATATGTGCATTCACTCACACTCAGATCCCTTCAGGCAGGTGATCTTTTCATTACACATTTAGATCCTTTCAGGCAGGTGATCTTGACATTACACATTCAATTATGTTCAACAAATACTCACATGTGGTCATATACTAATCGATCTGCGTATACACATACTCCGGAACATACATCATTCCCTCGGTGTCCTACACACACCACACACACATCCAGATCTCTTCTAGTCACAGGGTGCCCAACACACACCTTATAGAGCGACTGACCAAGACTCAAAGTTGTATGCTGGTTCAGTCACCCTGCAATTCATTCCATATCTCGCATTCGTAAAACAGCCTGCTAAACTAGTAGCAGGCTAACAATCGCTCTTTTAGAAAGTCGGTGAGCTAGACAGTCTCCTAGCTAAACTCTCAGTCTTTCTCTTCATGGCAAGTCTGCTTGAGTAAAACTATGTCTAGTATTATATAGTCTCAAGCAGTTTCAGGGCTGTCCAATGGTCTTCTGTTGGTTGTCTGATTCAGCCATCCCTCTAGTTTGGATCTAACTCTAACCAACTAGTTTGGATCTACCTCCAACCAACTGTTATTAGAACGAATCACTTCGAATTCCTGTCACTCTAAAATGTTGCAGCAAGATCTGATGGCCTCTGTCTGTCACTAACATCCCCCACCCATAACCACACCCCATCCCCACCTCACTATTCAGATTGGAACGCCAAAGTGGTCAGCTCCTAACCCCTACCTGTACCAGACACATTCTTCCCCTAAACTCCCCGTTTTCCTTTGTCGACTTAGTATTGAGACGGTGAGTGACCTTGGTACACATTCAAGCACCTTTGTTCCCAGTGTTGCCACACCCATCACCTCTGACCTTAACGCCCATGCTCCAGCTGAAATAGTTACATTTGCTGTAAGTATCTAGATGATATCTCCTACGAGATAGCTTAACTGAACGTCTTAACCTAACGTCCGTATACTGGTTTAGAAGACTCAGCAGAGTATGTATACTACCAGTTTCATTTACATTTCCTTACTCAAAAATCTATGTGCATCCAATATTTCCACTACTTCCTGGGGCAATGCATTCCAAGCATTCACCATTCTCTGACTAAAAAATGTTTCCTAATATCTAATCTAGCTTTGTTATATATGTTTGCACAATTTCTCCATTAATCACAAGCTATCTAGTTCAATATTTTTGTACAATATCTCTATTAATCACAAGCCAGCTTGGTCTATAAGTTTGTACAATGTCTCTATTAATCACAAGCCAGGCTGCTCTATATGTTTGTACAATATCTCCATTAATCACAAGCCAGCTTTCTCTATATGTTTGTACAACATCTCCATTAATCACAAGCCAGCTTTCTCTATATGTTTGTACAACATCTCCATTAATCACAAGCCAGCTTGCTCTACATGTTTGTACAATATCTCCATTAATCACAAGCCAGCTTGCTCTATATGTTTGTACAATATCTCCATTAATCACAAGCCAGCTTGCTCTATATGTTTGTACAATATCTCCATTAATCACAAGCCAGCTTGCTCTATATGTTTGTAGAATATCTCCATTAATCACAAACTAGTATGTTTTATGTGTACGCATACTATATCTCCATTAATCACAAACTAGTATGTTTTATGTGTACGCATACTATATCTCTATTAATCACAAACTAGTATGTTTTATGTGTACGCATACTATATCTCATTTACCCCAATTTACTAAATCTTAAACATGTGTACAACATCTCCATTTACTACAATTTACTAAATCTTAAGTTTACATATAGTGTCCCCATTTCTCATGTGTGGACCCAGAGTTCTATTATTGTGAAGTACCGAATATGACTACTGCGCCGGACTATCAGCTAGATGCAGCAAAGAAGGGAAGTGCATGAGACTGGCAACTTCATAATACAAAATAAATTGCTGCATAAACTATCATTACACAAGCACATACACGCTGAGAAGCAGGCCCCCTCAATGAGGCCGATTGTAAACGTGGCCGAGTGTTCCAATTGCTGCAAAATGGGCAGGATCAATACCTTCATGTCTTAGGACATACTTGTCCAAAATTGTATCTCCGTTCCCATTGAGATTGCTGTTGTTGAACTGCGCTCTACGTCAGCAAAGAGCGAGAGAGAGAGAGAGAAGAACCATTTCCGTGTTGTTCTGTTCATTACTGATGTGAGATGCTGAGATTTTCTTTTAACAGCTGTTATTGTGTGTGTTGTGTTCGGGTTTTTTTAAATTTATTTTAGCACGATATTTATTGAACTTCTTCTTCTTCTTCTTCGTTCTCTATCTTCTACTACCAAGCTCTGAAATGGGATTTGCAAGTATCAGAATGTAGTCTGGAGAACTGAATGCGTTGTGTCTTAGTGTACAGCTTGACTGCGTGCAATATTTACACCTTTCGGTCCGACAAATCCGACTTCAGCAGACATTTTTTAAGTACCGGGTTGCATTTCCTTTTCGATCCCTTTTACTTAGCTAGTCTGCTCTGTTGCAGCCTGTTATCTAGGATCACCGCGTGGAGGTGTAGAAGGGTCGCTGGCCCTGACGCAAGCAGTCAGTTATGGGTCGCTGACCGCTACAGCTCATACGCTGCTTGGCATCTTGATCCCATTTATCCAACTACATTTCGCTTTTTCTATTTTAATTCCATTCTAAAATGGAGCAATAGTGGTCAGCTTCACGCATGTTCTAATTTTCGGTACCTTCTTCAGCTTTGCCTATAAACCTCTAGTTGTCTTGACTCCCTATTCAGCTGCTCCTTACTGTGTTCTTTTGTCTACTTCGTTCCTTTCGTCTTCATCTTCTTAATAATCATCTTCGTTTAGCTCTTGGGGATTCTAGATTAAAAGTGTTGGGGCGGTCCCGTGACTTTCTTCCCTACCCCGATGAGACCAGACAGGCTCCTTCCAGACCACAGAGGGGAACATGGTGCATTCGACGGTGTGAAATGTCTAGTATCGAGCTAAAACAACTTATGAACGTTGGGTCTTACCATGTCCACCAACATACGGGGTCCGGAGATGAGTCCCTTGGATCGTGTTTCAGATTTGTATGTGAGCAAAGGGACACGTTCTGGAAGTGCAGTGTCAAGTTTAACACACTCAGCTTTGTTCTATGCTGAGTTGAGAATCCTCAGCTTTGTTCTATGCTAAGTTGAGAACCCTCAGCTTCGTTCTATGCTGAGTTGAGAACCCTCAGTTTTGTTCTATGCTGAGTTGAGAACCCTCAGTGCAGTGATTTGCTGAGTTGAGAACCTCAGATTAAACATCTGAAGCAAACCACGAAGGCAACGAAATTGCCAACAACTCCAAGCACCCCTGGTCATGAATTCAGAAGGAAAGACGATCGCTGGAGCACAGCACAACTTTGTGGTACCCACACTGCAAAAAGAAGACCTCATAGAAGACACAAACACCCCCCCCCC
Source organism: Ariolimax columbianus (assembly GCA_036924085.1). Lineage (NCBI taxonomy): Eukaryota > Metazoa > Mollusca > Gastropoda > Stylommatophora > Arionidae > Ariolimax > Ariolimax columbianus. Next base: position 49,988,891 of record JAVGWX010000006.1, on the reverse strand, counting down.
CCCACACACACACACACCCCACTAGGTGGCAAGATTACCTGGAGCTGCACAACACTTGGGATCCTGAAACGAACAAGCTAGCCTTTCATTGGACAACCCGTGATCGAGAGAGAATCGGCGGGAAACTGGGCTGGGTTTTTGCAAAATACCAAACAACGCAGCACTGCTCAATCCCAGCCAGCTAAGAAGAGAAATGGACCTACCGGTTACCACCAGCTCGCACAAGAGTTGGGACGTGCACAGGGGCAACCATCCTTGTATATGTACAGACCGACTCATTGGCTCTTTTTGGCCTGTCAGACGATAGTAATTGTGCTTTTAGCATAAAGCCCGGGTAGAAATATAGAGACCATGTGTTGCCCATGCAGTATGGTCCCTCGGTCTGCCTAGCTTGCTCTAAGGGAAAGGTGATACCAATACATTTAGAACAAGGCAAGCTGCAGAAGCTGCCGAATCAGCACAGTAATGCTCTATCTGTTCGCATGGCTGGGCTTCACTCCTAGACCAGCCGCTAACCAAGGCTAAGGGACTGGTCTGCTCTGCCACAACACTCAGCTGATGTTGCCTCTCCTTGATCTAGGATACGGCATTGTATCCTCTTGCTTGTGCTACTTCGCACAGCGTCGGTTGTCAGGTTTGGTAGATGCTGACCAACTTTTAGAGTTATCAGAAAACAGGTTGCACAGCTGGTTTTAAGACGCCAGTGGCTCGCCTTCCATCTCTTCTCCTGTTAGTTAAAACAGTTCTACCTCGCGAAGGCCAGGAGATGGACTTTGTTGTCAGAGGCTATGTGAGACGCACGTCCTGGGAGCATTTAGTTGGTGTTAAGAGTTCATCCTCGGCTATAACAACATTTAAAACAGACCGACTAATACTTACTTATATGTATACATTGTATAATTGCAGATCCTAAACTCGGTTTCCTGCATCGAAGAACCAAAAGAGAGGAGAAACGTGTCATTAGCGGATGTCTGTGTCACAGAACTACTGTTGCAGTGTCGGCACTCTCCCAGTATGTACGGTACATCCTGGAGGTGTGGTTTCAAGAGCAGTCCTAACCTTGCAGCCTTTGATCCGTGGCTATTAATACGGCTGTGCTCTGCATTATCCTTGAAATATAGATGGGCACTGGGTGCTTCCTTAATGATGGTAGAATAAAAATAACAAAGAAACTATCATGGTTGTGGTGTTACAGTTCTTCATCATCAGGTGCCCTGCGGTTTGGTGTTGGCGATCATTAACCTTCATCTGCTTCTAAAACGTGTGTCGTTTGCCAACTCTGTTGTTGACTGTTGCCTGTGCCATTCTCTCAGGATGTCCAACATCTCTCTCGGTCTTTCCCTGTCTCTCTTTCCTGCTATCTTTCCCATTGTCATAACGTGCTCGAAACCACTCTTCTCATACCATGCCAGAAAAAAGGTGACTGCCTTGTTCTGATCTTTACAATAAGTTGTCTTTGTGTTTGTGCCTCCTCGAGTAATGTGTCATTAGTCTTCTTTGCAGTCTATGGGATCCGCAGCGTTCTTCTGTAAAACTACATCTCAGTTACTTCCAAAGATATATGTGCTTGCTAGCTAACTGTCCATGATTCACTGTCATATGCCACTACTGACTTCATGTACCATCCAATGACTATCTGTATCAGTTCCATCAACAAGGTTTTGTTACACAATATTCCTTTCACGGGCTGAAAGACCGATTTGGCTTGGGCTATTCTGCATTTAATTTCGTATTGCATCTTCCATCCGATGTTATGTATGTGCCCAGGTATTTAAACGTGTTAACTTGTCTCAATTCGGTCCCCTTTGCTTTGACGCAGCATTTTTGAGTCTCAGGTTTCTTCATCACTACTATCACTTCCGATTTCTTTTTATTTAAGCTGAGGCCTATGTTTTCACTTTGCTGAACTACCATTTCCTGCAAGTCTGTTTCATTCTGGGCTATTAATACAATATTATCAGCATATCATAGATTATTTAAGTTCTGTCCACCAATTGATATTCCTGGCATTGTCTGTATATCTCTCAAGATAAACTCGATGATGTCTAACAATATATAAACGCTTTAACAGTAATAATAGTTGTCCATCGCAAGCAAATATATTGACAGCATCATATCTATGCTGTGAGATGTGGTCTCATATGACTGTAAAGTCTAATCCTGGCAGGGCATACTCTGGAACACACAAATTGGGAGTCGGCTTTGGAGTTGTCTCTTTATGCTGATCTCTCCATGCTGGTCTCTCCATTCTGTCCTCAAGGATCATTTTATGAGTGTCTTTGCGTCTTTATAATTCTGTGGATGACGAGTCTGCGTTTCTGCAACTTCCGGCTATTACGAGTTTATATGCCTTCTAGTTTCCAAGGATCCCACGGTGTGCAGGAATCCACTGTAAGACTAAATCTGGGTCCTTTTTTTGGGAGACAGCAACCTGATGTTATATTTTATTTTGTGTCAGAGTTTATCTTGTTGGAGGCTTGAGATGGCTTGGAGCACGCTCCTGAAGTCTACCTTGTTTGGGGCTGGAGATGGCTTTGAGCACGCTCTTGGAGTCTATCTGTTTGGGGCTGGAGATGGCTTGGAGAACGCTCCTGGAGTCTATCTGTTTGGGGCTGGAGATGGCTTGGAGCACGCTCTTGGAGTCTACCTTGTTTGGGGCTGGAGATGGCTTGGAGTACGCTCCTGGAATGTTAGAAATACCGTGAAAGACTTGTGTTTTGGGCTAATAAGATTCTGAGTTGCTGGCTCTCTCCACCATCTTCGCTTGTCTCTGGAGTTCCATAACAGAGACTGTCTCGCAATAATTAAAACGTGTTTCCTCAATTACAGTTGTTAGTATATGTTCACGCCGGTAGAGAGGAGACTAACGTCTGGTCAGGCAAAAGATACTGATCAGACATGTTTGTTGGGGCCAGGTAAAATATACTTACAAGACCGCCCACCTCACTTCCACGCAGGTCTCCCTAGAAACTGGCTGTTTTCATGGTAGTCTAACAAGGTGGGGGCTCGATGTCATCCCAGTAGTAGTGAGCGACACGAAGATGAAACCAGCTTAGCACAACCGCCTTGACGACCCAGGTACACCTTCATCATCACGTCTGGGATGTTAGGAAATCTACTGCAACCCGCCAGTTAACGCCATTTCCAGTGCGCACACAAGTATAATCTTACTCATTATAGGCATTCAACAACAACAACAAAAAAGACCAAGTTACCATACTCCATCTCCGAACTGGCCACAACAGAAGAAGACACCACCAGTACTCCAAATTCAAGATTGGTACCACCAGCCTATGGTTCTCGGCAGAACTATTTTTCCGTTATGTATTCCTGCACCTGGTATACACTGTTCTGTATTTGGCGCGAAGGTTAAGGTCATGTAAAATGAACTGATCAAGATCCTACCTCTCTTTTGGAAACAGGTTGCGTAACAGCAGCCTGCCCAACTGGGTAGGGAACGATACTTTGATCCCCATTGTGGTAAACATACTGTGAAGCCTAACTTTCCATTACAGCCAGGAAGGTCCAAGTCCACCTTCAACAGTGCACCTCATGGAAGAGCCACAGTAACCTGCTACGAATGGAACAAATGTTATAAGTGAAGAGCTGATCCCATTTAGGGTCAAACAGAAACAAGAACATTGTTGTTTGCGAATGCCCACTATAAGTAGGTTACTCTTTTGTGCGCCCTGAAAAGGACGTTTAGTGGCGTGTTGCAGTAGCTTTTCTCTCCTCGCGAGCGTGCTGATGAAGGTGGACCGAGGTCCACCAGGCGGTTGTGCTATGCTTGGCTTCATCTGTGTCACTCACAACTACAGGGATCACGTCGATCCCTCACCTGGTTAGCCAAGATGCCATTAAAATAGCCCGTTTCCAGAGAGGGCAACTAGGAAGCCGAGGTGAGGGTCTTGGCCAGTATGTTTTGCCTGGCCCTGACTAACATGTCTGACCAGTATATTTTGCCTGACACTGACTAACATGTCTGACCAGTATATTTTGCCTGACACTGACTAACATGTCTGACTAGTATATTTTGCCTGACACTGACTAACATGTCTGACCAGTATATTTTGCCTGACACTGACTAACATGTCTGACCATTATATTTTGCCGGACACTGACTAACATGTCTGACCAGTATATTTTGCCTGACACTGACTAACATGTCTGACCAGTATATTTTGCCTGACCAGACGTTAGTCCTCCTCCCCTACAAGAACATTAAAAGGCATCATCTTAAACTGAGAACTGGCCATAACAGACTCAAGGGTCATCTTGACAACAAAATGAGGATTGGAACAGATGGGTTAAGGCGTTAGGTGTGGGAGTGCATGAAGTGACAGCAGACAAGGGCTCATAGCTAGCTGCTTGTATCAGAGCTGACCAAGACCCAGACAGATGGGTTAAGGCGTTGGGTGTGGAAGTGTGCATGAAGTGACAGCAGACAAGGGCTCATAGCTAGCTGCTTGTATCAGAGCTGACCAAGACCCAGATCTGTCTCTAAGCGACAGGCCCTGGATACAGGCTGCACTGGTATAGTTTGGTTAAGAGAATAGGGATCACAGTGGCAAGACAAATCCGGTACTAACAATAGCCAGGTGAAATCGGATGTGTCTGCCCAAAAGGCGCAGATATCGAAGCATCGCTGCAAATACGAAACAAATGTCCTTTCCAGGACCAACACCGAAGAAGAAGAAAATGCGTCACCGATAAGTTATTTAATGCGTCACATCCGTTTAAGCAACTTCTGACCGAAGACCAGTAAGTTCATAATAGAGTACCCGATGATAAGATGGTGGTAATGACGCTGGTGGTGACGGTGATGGATTTCAGCCCACGATCTCCAGCACCCGAGGCGAACAACTTACCTTGAGACCACTTGGTAAAGTGAATCATCCAGCAATATCTTCAACATAAACCTTTAAAAAAAAAGGAGACAATCGAAAATGTAGATTCATGTTTCTTAGAACGGCCCACACCCCCCACCCCCAACCTGACATAAGTCTTTGGACTGCAGCCCCTAAATTCTACATCTTACTTCAGCACTACATAGACCTAACTGCATTTGCTTTATCATAACCAGCTGTTGGAAATGCTTGATTCCAATTAGTTGCAAGGCGATTCCATAGCAATGGCTCTCACATAGTGAGTCTGCAAGCCTTCATTAGTTGCCTCTCGCGTCATGCTGGGAAGGAAATATTAGTCACATCTGTTTTGTTCTGGATACAGCTCGAGTGTTAATAACACAGAAGTGTAAGATTCAGAATTACATTACCAACACTGGACGTATACACGGTAAAATTGGGAACTGAGACGATAGCCCAGTCAGGCAGGCGTATCATACTGACTAAGACGTCGGGTTAGGGTCATGCACAATATACTGACCAAGACGTCGGATTAGGGTCATGCACAATATACTGACCAAGACGTCGGGTTAGGGTCATGCACAATATACTAAGACCATAATCTCTCTTCCATGAAGCGTTCCCTGGAAACAGCTGTTTTCGAGGCAGTCCGTCTGCCGATAGTCTTAGTAGTGAGCGCCCCGCAGATTAAACCAAACATAGCACAACCGTCTGGAGGACCGCCGTCCACCTTCATCGGGATGTGAGGAAAGCTACTACAACCTGCCACTTAACGTCCTTTTCAGGGCACACAAAAGAGTAAACTTACTCATTGTGAGAATTCAACAGCAACAACAACAAACAATCCACTCCCATCGATAACAATGAAATAAACATCGCGGTATATGATTTTAAGTATTGATCTACGAGACGTGTTCAAATGAAACCGGACCTAATTGCACAAAGTGAACATACGTACTATGCGGGTAATGACGTCACTTCTGATGTAAACCGTCAAGTTTGCAAAATGTCATTATCCTCCGACTCATAGTTTCCTCAGCAGACCGTTGAAAACATGGCGGGTGTTACATGGAATCCGTCCAGAGTTGATAAGCGAGCGGTGATTCTGTCTCTAACAGTTGAAGGATGTCAACCAGTTGACATTAATCGCATAATGCAGACAGTGTAGGGTGACATGTGTCGAAGACAACAGTGAAGAGCTGAACAACGATGTTTAAGGAAGGACGTGAGTTAACAAAAGATCTTCCGAGACCAGGTGGCAGGTGCATATTGTTGCGTCAGATAATATCATCGCCAAAATGGATGCAGCAGTTGGGATGAACGGTCGCCGGAGCTATGTTCGCCACACTTTTGTCATCATAGACTGCCTGCATTCTGCGATGAATGTTAACTGCTCGATATCCTTTAGCTGTTAGAAACCGAATCACCGCCCGCTGTTCAACTCTAGACGGATTATGTATCATATCCGCCATGTTTTCAACGGTCTGTAGAGGAAAATATGAGTCAGAGGATAATGCAATTTTGCAAACTTGACGGTTGGTATGTGCTGTTTACATCAGAAGTGACGTCATTATGTGCATCGTACGTATGTTCACTTGGTGAACAGTGACTTGCCACTGGGGTCGCGGCACGAGACGAGAGAGTTAAGATAAAAAGTAGCGCAGTTAATCCTTACTAAAAATAGCGCTAGTAAATAAATTATGCCATCATCGTCTGCGATGGACGGTGGCCTTCACCTTTATCTTCTCCTTATTTGTGTAACAGAATGTTCAAAGCTCGTGTTTCCATGGCCTGAATATGGGACAAAGAACAGCTACATGTTCCTGCAAAGCATATCATAAGTAACGAATAAGAAGGTCTTGGTATGGTTCTGGCAAACTCTTCCTGATGACGCAAGAAAAATCAAAGAAGATACATACACACCATGCTAGAAGTGGATCGACAAAGAAGTAGAACTACTTCTTCTTCTTCTTCTTCGTATTCTGTCAAACGAGAAGTAGAACGATGTTATCAGTTCTTGTTCACAGTAAATGTAATTGTAGAATGAGGATGATTTCGGTCAGATCCACGACTTTTGTTAATCCAACGTTGATCTTGACATTTGAAAGTTGACGGCTACAAAACTGATAATGGGATTCCAGAATTACAGTTATGAGGAAAGATTCAGGAAAAAAACCGGCATACAGTGTCTAGAAGAGAGGAGAACTACATGTTTATAAGATTATCAATGAAGTAGATACATTTGACTATAACAAGTTTGTTCCTTCAAAATGCAGCCGTCTACAAGCACAAGAGTTCACAGTCAGAAATTAATTAAAGAAAGGTCCAGTTTAGATACCAGGAAATATTTTTTAGACAGCTGGTGGTGAATGCTTGGAATTCATTGCCATAGGAAATAGTGGACGTATAGTCAATTAGTGCATTCCAGAATAGATTGGATGCGCATAGGTATTTTTAGATCAAGTGAATGTAAAAGAAACTGGTTGTATACAGACTCTGCATAGTCTTCTAAAACAGTGTAAAGACGCCAAGTCAAGTTAAAACATGACGAGTCAAGTGTTGACTTCATGTTAATCACCATTATACAGAATTCCTATTTTGATCCACAGGAAAACAAATCATTCACTGTGTTTCTGTATAAGATGCTAGGTAATGTCTATAAAGCTTTCTTTCAAACACAGAAAATTACTTCACACTCAGCGGACTTTTGTAATGCGGAAATATATGAGATGTGTCGTCTTCTACCGTTTATTCGTTACACATCAGATGGCCTGGTCTCAGTGTGGTAGTGGACAAATCCATAAACCCATGTCTCTGTAACACGAACAGCGACTATATTTTGTTTTGTTTCAATTTTCCAGAGGTCGGCTACTCTTGTTTTCCCCTTATTTGTGTAATTTATGTGGTTGTATCCCTTCCCACATTTTAAAATAGATACCACAGCAAACAGTCGATCGCATCTTTTAGAGTAAATAATTGGAATTGAAATATTCAAATCGATATTCCCATATCCATCTTTCACGTAGATTATGTAAGGATATGTCAAACATTACTACACATCTCGATTTGAAGTTCTTTAATCTGCAGCTAGTATCATGAACTTACAAGAAAAAAGTGAATGAGATCTTTAAAGCTTTGAACTGTCTGTCACAATGAAATAATTATTCAATGAAATATGTCGCAGATTTCAATGTTATTGGTTTCCCAAAGAGGAATGGTAAGGTATTAGGAAACAGAACTGCAACGTCATACGACCACAGAACATGTATATAGAGCTCATGTAACGCTGTTGGGGGAAAGGGGGGGGGGCAGTTATTTCTCGTGCAAAGGTGCATGCTTCGTGTCACTGCAGTGATTGTATTTCCCATAGTCGTGGCCAGGCTTCCTGTTCTCTGGTAGACAAGTCCTGATGGAGTTGCCAGAATAGCAATAAAACCACCACTAGGCTGCCTTAGGATCAACAGCTCCGTCTTTGCGCTTGGGGCTCACTCCCCAAGCCTTAGCCCGTGCACAGGGATCCCATAAGGCAGTGGGAACAATAACACGTGTTCACGCTAATTCTAATTCATAATTCTACAAGGATGATTGCTGACGTTAAAACGCTTTGGTGGGTAAGTTTGATGACTTGTCTCCAAAACCTAATGTTTATCAGTTTTCGGAGGACATCGCAAATATGTATCAGTCATTTGAAATCGTATGCGTAGTAGTAGTGGATGTAGGAATAGTAGTATTAATAGTTGCAGTAGTAGTAGTAGTGGATGTAGTAATAGTAGTATTAATAGTTGCAGTAGTAGTAGTAGTGGATGTAGACGCAATACTAGTATTAGTTGCAGTAGTAGTGAGGGTAGTAGTAGTAGTAGAAGTGCAGTAGTAGTAGGACTTGTAGAAGTGTTAGTAGTAGTTGTAGTAATAGTAATGGAAGTAGTAGTGATAGTGTAACATTTCCAGCCCCAGCATGCTCGCTTAGGGCAGGGGTGATGTGATTGGCGATGCTGAGAACAAAGGTACCTGAATGCGTGCCAAGGTCACTCACCTTTTCAACATAGGAAAACGGAGTTGGGGGAAAGAATGTGTACAGCTAGGAACTGACCACTGGCGTTCCGATTTGGGTTGTGGGGGATGAGTGACAGACAGGCAGGTGGGCAGCAGATAGCTTGCTGCGATATTTGACTGACAGGTGTTCAGAGTAATTCGTTCCAATAACGACTGAATATAGCCATCCCCCAGAAATCCATTGGATAGCGCTGATACTGCTTGAGAGTATATAACACTAGACAAAGTTTAGCTCAAGGAGGCTGCCATGGAGAGGGAATGAAAGCGAGAGAGAGAATGTAGATAGGAGTCTGTTTAGCTCACCGATTTGATAGAGGAGCGATTGATAGACTGTTATATGAATGTTAGAGATAGAACAGGATCGCTCAAACAGTATACGCCATTGAGTCTGGGCCAGTCGCTCAAATAGGTGGGCGTCTTGTGTCTAGAGATAATCTGAACGTGTGTTGTACGCAGGACACCTTGTGAACGAGGTATGTCCTGGCGAGTTAAGCGAGTGTGTAGATCGACTAGGTGAGATCTAGATGTGTGTGTAGACACCGAGGGAACGAGGTATGTTCTAGAGTGTGTGTATACGCAGATCGACTGAGTTGAGAGATCATATGTGATTAAACGTGGAATATATTGAATGCATTATATCCAGATCGGCTGCCTGAGGGGATTTGAGTGAGGAATAGTTTATTGAAGATGCAGATAAGAGGAGGCGTGTGTGATGTGTGTACGGCAATAGAACTGGGTTTTGATAGTTGGGAATTCTATCAATAGCTAATGCTTAAAATGTCCGCTTTAGTTTAATATTTATATTAACATATATATACTTATGAATATTTAGTTAAGATATTTCTTGTATTGTGTGTAATTTCATTGCACTCACTTTGATAGTGCTGCATGAATATTATATAATAAATATGCCATCTGCTGTGTGCTATATTATTTGCTGTGTGTGGTCATGAATGTTGTGGTTGAGTGTGGTAACGTTTTAGTTAGAATACTCTAGGGTAAACAGTTGGATCTGCTACAATAGTACTATTTGTATCACTACTATCAACAGAGTAGAAGTGGCAGTAGTTGTAGCAATAGTAGTAATGGTAGCAGCAATGTAAGTAGTAGTAGTAGTAGTAACAGCAGTAATAGTAGTAGTAGCTGCAATAGTTGTTCTAAAAGTGGTAGTAATAGTCCATGTAGCAGCATTAGTAGTAGTAATTGTAGTAATAGTAGTAGTGATAGCAGTGGTTGTAATAATAGCATTAGTAGTAGTAGTAGCAGCAGTTGTAGTAATAGTATTAGTTGATGTAGTAATAGTTGTAGTAATAGTAATAATAGTAGTAGTTGGTGAAGTAATAGTAGTAGAAGTAGTAGTAGTTGGTGTAGTAATAGTAGTAGTGGTACCAATGGCTGTGGTAATAGTAGTAGTTGTATAAGTAGCTGTAGTGGTAGCAGTGGATGCAGTAATAGTAGTAGTGGGAGTAGTTACTACACACTGGAAAACGCAGTAAACACTATCCTATCATAACATAGTTTCTTAATAAAGATCAATAGAAACAATATTAGCAAGTATGAACAAAATGCATCTAAACTAAATCATCATAATGTATTAATTTGAACTACTTGTTAACTCCTCCAACCTACTTAGCCCAGATTCTCGCCGCAACCCTCCCAGCATGCACACTCAACAAACTCGTCCTCACGATCGTATTATGCACTCTGTCGTTCTGTGCATTCACACACACCCAGATCCATCCAGTCAGGTGATCTATACATCCATATGCAATTAGTTCTCGTTTACTAAGGTGATCTGTGCATTCATATACGTTACTTACAGGCGGAATCACGTACTCACTTGTGATCACACACTCTATCGATCTGTGCATAAATGTACCTCAGAACACGCATCGTTCCCAAAGTGTCCTGCACAATACCACATACATTCAGATCTCTTACTTAATCTCTTCACATATTTTTGCATTCATCTGTAACTAGATCACGCATCGTTCACTCGGTGTCCTGCACGTACAACACACATTTAGATCCCTTACTGTTCACATGGTGCCCCCCCCCCCCCCCCCCCCCATGCGAGAGAGCGACTGGGTAAAACTTGAAGGTGTATACTGGTTCAGTCAACTTGCAAACTCACATTCAACTCTCACTCACTTAGTCAGCCTGCTAGGTACTAGCAGTCTATCAATCGCTCTCCAGGTCAGTCTGCTGAGTTCATCTTTGCCAAGTATTTTATAGTCTCAAACAAATTCTTGGCTGTCCAATGATCTTCTGTTGGTTGTCTGACTTAGCCATTACTCAAATTTGGATCTACCTCTAACTAGTCTTTATTGGAAGAATAACTCAGAATTCCTGTCACTCTAAATGTCGCAGCAGGTCGTGACAACTTCTGACTGTCACCAACCCCCACTACGCTAAATCAGAAAGCCAGTGGTCAGCTCCGAACCCCCACCTGTACTAGGCACATTCTCTCCCCCCCCCCTCCCCCTAACTCCTCGTTTCCTTTGTCGACTTAGTGTCGAGACAGTGAGTGACCTTTGTTCCCAGAGTCGCCGGCCCAATCACCCCTGTCCTTAACGCCCATGCTCCAGCTAAAACTGTTACAGTGGTAGCAGTGGCTGTAGTAGAAGTAATAGTAGTAGTTGGTGTAGTAATAGTAGTAGCAGTAGTTGTGTTAATAGCAGTGGCGACCTTCTCAGAACTGTCAGCAATCTTATAAAACACAACACCCATATCGATTTTACCGTACCGTTGTTTGTTGTTACTTATAATATCTCTAAAGACAAATGTTACAAATTTATCAATAGTATTTATCTCATAATTCAAAATAATAATTGTTTTAACAAAAATAATTATTATAATGGATATCATTTACCTCAATGGAGGTTGGGGAAGCACAACTTGTTTCTTTGAGCCGGCTCGTCAAGAATTTAAAAAAATATCTCATCTGATGTTATCAGAGCTAGCAGTAGGGTAGCAGGCATTTAAACAGATGGACTTGATAGCATTTGTTCTGTTTTTTTACTTACACAACGTTCAGGAGTTTCAATTTTAGCAGTTGAGTTCCATCACGAATGTAGTCCAGTTTTAGAAAGCTAAAACAGATTGAGCAAATTGTACAACAAAGTCTAGAACTTAAATTGTTAGCCCCATCCTACTCTGTGTTTATAAGTTCTATACGTCAGGTTTTCTGGCCAAATAAATAGATACTTTGCATTTATTTGTTACATCAGTTGTTTCTTCCAGTTATATGTGCAACAGATAGGGTGCCTATTATTTCCCTTTTTATTTCTAATATCACATTTGTGAAATACACTGTATTAAATCATTTCGGTTCAAACTGTTAATCCCTGGCACTAAAAGAGTTAACGAATCACAAATCTTCCACAACACAATTACATTCTCCCTCTAACGATACGGATGGAGACATTTTGCTTGAGTAAACAAATGTTTGGAAATTGAACTAAAAATTTATTGAATTCAAATGAAAAGATCATAGAGTTACCTGCCCACAGTAAACACTTATTAAAATGCTTACAGGCCCTAACGAATTTAGCGAATGAGCTCTCTTCTGTTGGTGAAGTCCTTTCTTTGTTATACGTGTAGTCTGTACGCGTCTGATGTATCACTTACAAAATACGATACCTTGCTTGCGGGCAGGTTTTTCTTTGGCATGCGCTTTTCAATTAATACTACTAACACTATATTAATGTCTGTTATAACTGTACAAAATTTACACGATACAAAATTGATGTGCTTGTAAGATGCCTGATAGCATAATCATTTTGAATTGCATTTTGTAAGAAATTGAATCGAACTTGGATACGTAAGCAATGCTTATATGGACGCCTCGCCAATGGGTAATATTAATAGTAGTAGCATCAGCAGCATTGTAGTAGAGCGTCTGCAATTCGTCTGGTTGCCAGTTAGGCTTCCTCCTTTCAGAGCACATGCTTCTTCACCAGTATTTAATGTCTATTTTTGATATGGCATCGCATGTCAAGTCTTTAGAATCCCAGAATTTAAGTCGTGTTCTGTACAGCCACTTGCTTCTAACCCACATCCGTTCTATGGGGTTTAGGTGTGTATGGTAAGGGTGGGATATCGACATGAATGTTGTTTTTATGCCGATATAACGGTCATATAAAGACAATTTTTATGGTACAATGGCTGTATAAGCACAGCTTTCATGGTGCAATAGCCGTATGAAGACATTTTTAAATGAAATAACGGGGCATATGATGACAGTTTTGACGGTGTAAGACCCATATGGGGACAGTTTTTACAGTGCAATAGCAATGTGAAGACAGGTTTTGATGGTATAACTGCAGTATAACGACATTTTTTGTCGTGCAATTACTGTATAAAAACAGTTTTGGTGGTACAATAGCTGTATAAAGACAGTTTTGGTGTTACAATAGCCGTATAAAGATAGTTTTGGTGTTACAATAGCCGTTTAAACACAGTTTTGGTGTTACAATAGCCGTTTAAAAATACTTTTGGCGATACAATAGCCGTGTAAAGACTGGATCAGTGATCTCCTTAGTGTGTCCGTGTACCTTTTCCGCTGCCCACCACTTGCTCTCTTGCCATTTTGGAGTTCTCCATAGAGCAACTCTTTTGGTAGACGTTGATCCGACATGCCATCTAATCCTCAGCAGTTTCCGCAGGTAGTGGTTTAATTTCCTGACATGGCGACTATAGACGGTCCAGGTCTCACATAGGGTAGGTAGAACAATTGCAGCATAGACCTTTATTTTTGTTTGAGTCTTGATCCCTCGCCTTAGAATGAAGTCTACAAAATGTTTGAGTCCTGATCCCTCGCCTTAGTATGAAGTCTACAAAATGCCGCACTTGCCCTAGCTATTCTTGTATTCACCTCATCTATGTGAATAACTTGGATAGAGTACTGCCAAAGAACATGAATTTATTAACATTTTTTAAACAATGGCCGAGTACCTCGATTGAAGACTCTGAATAGGCAAGGCTCTGAATAGGCAACATCTGGAGCCGGTTGATGTAGGACCCATGTTTTTGTGATAGAGATGGTGAGGTCGACGTTTACACAAGCTGTGGCGAACCGATCCCTACATTCCTGCATGTCAACTTCTGTATTGGAATTTAAGGCACAGTCATCCGCATATAGAAAATCATGTGGATACTGTCAGCATAGGTGGTCGGATACTCACCAATCTTCAGTAGAACTTGCGAGTCTAATCTCAAACCTTGACAATGCCGCTCAAAAGTTTGGAATAGAAATTAGTGCAGAGAAGAGTCAAATCATGGTCAAATTTAAAGAGGGCCTAACAAGTCTGATTGCAATCAAAAGCGAACCATTGCAGATTGTTAAACAGTTTAAATATCTGGGAGCAGTGATGGATGCGGAAGGTTCCAGAACTGAGATTAGGGCAAAAACAGCGATGACAACGGCTGCTCTGACCAAACTGAGGCCGATATGGAGGGACAAAAGCATCAACCTGAAATCCAAGTTGAGTTTAATGTATGCTTAATGTAGCTTTGCTAGTGCGAAACTTGAACTCCGACAGCGGTTCTAGAGTGAAGAATTTGTGTAATGGAGATGAGATGTCTGCGTCGAATCCTCTGCATTTTGTATCTAGACACGTCACCAATAAGGCAGTTTGGGACACCGTTACGAGAGAATCGACCAATATAAAGACATTAACTATGGTAAAAGCACACAAGCTCACGTGGTATGGGCATGTTTCAAAATCGTCTGGGTTGACCAAGACGGTCCTGTTTCCTGGAAGCGTAAGAGAGGGAGGCAGAAAAAGAGATGGGACGACATTAGAGAGTGGACGGGAAGGTCAATAGCTAGAACAAATATCCAGGCACAAAATCGAGTGGAGTGGCAGGAACGGGTCCAACTATCTGCAGTATTAGTGCCCCAATGACCTTTCAGGTTACGGGACTTTTAGGCTAGGCTTCTATATGCACTGATGGGGAAAGGAGACTAACGTCTGGTCAAGTAAAACACACTGAACAGACAGAGTTAGTCAGGGTCATGTTGTTTAATGATTCACAATGAATAAGTTTACTCTTTTGTGCGTCCTCAAAAGGGTGTTAAGTGGCAGGTTGCAGTAGATTTCATTACTTCCCGTACGTGCTGATGTAGGTGGACCTCCAGGCGGTTGTGCTATACTTGGCTTCATCTGCATGGTGCTCACTACTATGGGGATCACATCAATCCACATCTTAGTCAGACTACTGTGAAAACAGCCAGTTTCCACAGAACGATACACAGAAGATAAATATGGTCTTGGTCAGTATAATGTCCTGGTCAGTATGCTGTGACCGACCAGACTAGCATCTCAGCTCCTCATATTCCATCAATAACATTAGCAGATTCACTTTCTATGGTGTTCCCTTCAAAGCCTAAATTGAATTTTGTAATACCTGTAATTATGATCATTGGCCTCATCTTTTTCTTTGGCATTTGTTCTTAAATTGGACGTTGTGTTTACAGCGAGGCTACAATATCTGCGTCTTTCAGCAATGAGCTGCTGATTTCTGTTAGCTCATTCACTGTCGGGCAGTGAAATGGTAGTGTGATGAACCAATCAACTGCCTTATCCACATCTAATGTCCTGATGGTTGGAACATTACATAAATACAAGGGAACATACTAAATATCACAATAAGACCCTCTCTTAGATGCTGACACTACAATATAGTAGCCATTTTCAGGCATAACTGACAATATGATAAGACCATGGAGTGGTGACTCTCTACTTAGCTAGCTTTTATGTTTTCTTTCTCCTTGTGGTGTTGGCGTTTCACTTCTCTGTGTTGCAAGAACTTTTTGCCATGCATGAAGTAGCTTTTCAGGGTGTATCGCAGGATCAAGATGCTGAGCAGTGCATTAGTTGCTGTGGTTAGCAACCCAAAGCTGGCTGCTGGTGTCAAGGTCTGTGACCCAGAGCTGCCAAGACCCTTCTACACCTCCATGTGGTGATCCCAGATAACAGGCCGCAACAAGGCAGACTGGCTAAGGAGAAGGGATCAACAGGGAAGGCTAACCCAGTACCCACAAATGCCACGCTGAAGTATGATGTGTCGACCAAAAGTTGCAAATATTGCAGTCAAGCTGTAAACTACAACACAACTCATTCCGTTCTCCGGACTGCATCCCGCTACTTGCAAAGCTCTTTTCAGGGGGCTTAGTAGCGGGAGTTTGAGAACGAACGAAAAAGATACAGAGCCACTTGGATCGGTATGCAGCTTCATCTTCCCAGGATTTCAGACCCGAATGGCTAAAAGTGTATATAATATGATGTTCAGATCCTTCATACCATGCAGGTTACTGGACAGTTCATTCAGCACAGTACAGACATTCCAATATTCCAGTTTAACTGCTGATGCATGTGTTGTGTCAACACCGCAGGGTGATGCTGGAAGACCTCTCCAGGTCATAAGCTTGGGCATCTTTCTACAGAGAACAAGCTGTTGCTCGTGCAGCACACCCCCCCCCCCCCCCCCCCCCCCCACACACGTAGAAAACTGATCCAGGAGAACATCAGTCAATACAGTCTGGAATCAGCGACATTACAGGAGTTGCCAGAATAGCGATGGAACCACCACTAGATTATATTAGGAACACTCGCTCTGGATTTGTCCTCAGGGTTTACTTTCTAAACTTTTCCCATGATCAAGTATCCCACAAGGCAGTTGGTATTTGGAAAACAATATTTGAACCTGGAATCCAAACTGCTGGAGTTTCCAGTCAAGGGAGGGGTTCTTCAGTCGATGAATCAAAAGTGTTTTCAACTAGTGAGCTGTGGAAATCATCACATGTACCCCTCGATGTCCGTTGAAAGACAACCTATGGGTCTGTCTGGAATGTAGTTATGTTAATACTGCTTAACATAACACAAGTCAGACAGCTTAAATGAGAACAACAAATTTCACATAAAAAAGCAATAAAATGTAATTTTATTGTGATTCCTTTTCTTTTGATCATTTTGCATCTTTATGTTTAACACCGTCGAAAGAATTCTTTTGATGAACTTGACCGTTGTTTGGAGGTTCTCTTTGGCTTTGTACATTTTTTAGTTTAGTGTTCAATCATTGGGCCATACTGGGGACAGTCCTGTAATACATGGTCAGCAGTTTGCTGGCATGGTCCATATGTACACTGTGGTGAAGCACACAGTCAATGCTTGTACCCATGTCTGTTGTGCCCTGTTCTGAGGTCTTTTTCCTTGTTTGTCTCAGACCTCGACTCAATGACTCTAACAAAGGCAGCAGTCGATTTGATGCTCAGTGCACTTCCGTACAGCTTCTCGTGGAAGGACACTGGCTGTTGCCAAATGCTACTTGTTTTGTCGGTATAAAGTGGGCAAGACTGCAAAATATGTTCTGCCGTCATGGAGGCTGTGCTGCAGACACAAAGGTCTGTAGTGCCAATCTTGAACTTATGGAACATCTCAGTCTATTGTGTCCTGTGTGTTGCTGGAGAATGATCACTTGGTCTCGCCTGGAGAGTTGATGGTAGGCATAATTTTCTATGTGGCCTGGGTGCTTTTTTCTATTTTGCACTGTACGTTGCCCTGATAATTGCTTTAGTCTCATTGTATGTGATTTCTGTATCACTCTGCTGCGGCATTACTCCCTCTATGGCATATCTGTCTGACTCTCCATTTCCTGGAATGTTGCAGTGGGCTGGTATCCACTGGACTGTTTTTTTGAAGTACTGGGACAGGCGTTCGAGTGAGTTTGCCAAAGCGCCAAGTTCATTTTTATGCTGGTTTTTGAGAGCCATTATCACTGGGAGGGCATATGTGAGAATGACCACTTGCTCTTCTGTCTGTTTTTTATGGTTTATAAGGGTTTTACCTGCTTGTCTCATGGCACTGAAGCTGCTGCAGCATCTACCAGTGGGCAAATACTGATGAGTACACTTCGCTTTTTAGTTTGATAATAATGCCTTCCCCCTCGTTTTCAATGGCATCTTTGGCTGAACCATCCGTATAGGCATTTGTGTCCTGGGGTGAAAAATGATCTGTCTCTGCCTGTCAAGTGTATGATGGTCGTCGTTGGGTTGGTTCTGTTCTCTTCTGACAGCTCTCCTTTTCTCAAAGTTTTATTGTGAAGTTCTGTTTGTTTCACGCTTGAACCCACGTCCAATCAAAAAGATTTCAGCAGAATCACTCCTGCTTGCATCAGGCTTCACCACCTTTACATTAGCAAAGACTAATCTCATGGCACTTTCTAATCTCGGTTCATCACCACCCATCCACAGTTTGCACACCAATGTCCCACCTATTTTCAGAACATTCAAACTAAATCGGAGCACGGAAAAACAAAGTCCAACAATAATCTCATGATTGTGAGACTTCAAACCAGTAGCTTTTGGAGCCATATCGCTAAGAATGACATCAGCCAGCTGGTTTTTAAGGAGTACTTTCACCTTAGATTGTGTTGTTTCTGTTGTAAAATCGCTGGCTGGGAAAAGATGGACACCTGAAATTGGTGCCATGTCTTGCAAGTCAATTCCAATGACCATCCCTTGAGGTAATAATGCATCTGAAATTAAAAACAAATTAGCAAGGTGTAGTTAACGATGTCAACATGATATTTGATAACATGAAGGGTGAACAGCTAACAAGAGATCAAGACGCTGAGAAGGGCACGAGCTGCAACGGTCAGCAATCGATAGCTGAGTGCTAGCGTTGGGCCTGCGAACCAGAGCTGCCAAGACCCTTCTACACACCCACGTGGTGATCCTGGATAACAAGCTGCAACAGAGCAGGCTGGCTAAGTAAAAGGGATCAAAGAGGGAAGACAGACTCGGTATTCAAAAATACATGCTGAAATCGGACAGAAAGGTGCAAATATCGCAGTCAAGCTGTAAACCTAAACCCCGACACAGCGCATTCCGTTCTCCATCCAGCTACTTCCAAAGCCTTCTCCAGGGCTTGGTAGCAGGAGATTGAGAATAAACAGAGAAGAATAACAGCTAATAAAATATTTGGAAGATATAAATCTGGACGGTAAGGATATCAAACTTATCACAAACTTGTATAGGGATCAATAAATATGTTTGAAAACTAGAAATGAGACGTCATCAAGTATAAATATTTACAAAATGAGTTAGACAGGGGTGTGTGCTGTCCCCTGGACAGTTTAATGTAAACACAGAAAAAAATTGTAAATGAAATAGAAGAAATACCTGGATTGAATTTAGGAGGACGAAGTATCGATAATGTCAGATATGCTGATGAAACAGTGTTAATGGCAGAGGATTAAGTACATCTGCAGAACCTAATGGATAAGATAAACAGCCAGAGCCAGGAATATGAGCTGGAAATCTTCTTTAAAAAAAATTATGGTGTTCGCCAAAAGGAAAGAAAATCCACAAGTTGACATCCATATAAATGGAGAAATTCTGGAACAAGTGTCAAGTTATTTATACCTTGGCCCGCTAATATCGGCGGATGGCAAATGGAAAATCATTAAGAGAATTGCAATGGTAAAGAACACATTTAACAGCATGAGGAATACACTTCTGTCCAAGCAGATATCTCTGAATTTAAAAATGAGAATCATCAAATGTTATGTGTATTCAGTTTTATGTCTGGAATAGAAACCTGGACCCAGACCAAGAAATTGGAGAAGAGTATTGACACCTTTGAAATGTGGGTATTCAGAAGACTTGGATGAGTTTCTTGGAAAGATAGAAAAACAAATAATGAGGTTCTTGTTCAACTCAAGGTAGAGAAGATACTTTCGAAGGAAATAAAAAAGCAAAAAAACTAAATATTTTGGTCATGTCAAATGACATGACAGTGTGGTGAAGGGGTTATATTGGAGGGAAGACAGAAGAAACTATACATAGACTCTCAGAAAGTTTCTTTGAAAGGTTTCTCCATTGATGTCATCTCCTAGGAGCTGCTTGCTCCTAACCACTCAGCCTGGTGCACTGGCATCACACAATGTGCTTGCATCGCTGAGAAGAAAACCATTACTGAGGTGCAGAAAAAGCAAACTGCAGAGGACAGAATTCAAGAAATCCATAATCAGTATCGCTGTTCACGTCTGCTCTTGAGGACATCTTCCAACAGCTGAGTTGAACCAATAGAAGCATAAATATAGATGGGGAAAGAATCACCCACCTACGCTTTGTAGATAACATTGTGCTCATCAGCCACATCACTGAGGAGACCCAACACTCCCAGAACAAACTGGATGAGGTCAGGAAGAGGTGTCAGATTACGGATAAACAAAAAGAAAAGGCAATATCTCCAAAACCTGTACTGCAGCAAATGCAAGATCAAGCTAGGAAATGAGCCTGTCAAAAATGTAGGTGCCTACATTTACTTGGGGCAGGAAATAAATATAAATAACACCCACACACTAGACCGGGAAATCTCCAGACGAAGAGCTGCAATATCATAAAGTCTATACTCCTGCAGCTGAAAGACACCATGCAAGGGCACACCTTTACAATTCTGCGGTCAAACCAGCCATGACCTACGGATGTTACCTGTGGAATCTACGCAATGCGGATGCAGAGAAACTACGAGTTACCTAGCGAGCGATGGAAAGACGCGTCCTTGGAATCTCAATCAGAGATCGAAGCCACAATTCTAAAATCGGAGAGCGCGTTATCTTGCAAATACCATTGGACTGGCCACGTGGTACGCATGCCAGATAACAAAACAATGTTTTAGTGGCCATATGATTATATACAACCATGCACACGCCCACCAACACGATGGCAAGATGGCTTGCTGAGATACCTAGGTCGGAAATGGTACGACACTGCGAAAGATCAGACTGCATTCAGGACATTGTTGGCTACCTTTCATACAGCACCCTCGCCGGACTGAAGTTGAGGATATTGTATTGTACTATTCACGTCCGTCCAGCGTGTGGTAGAGTTTGTTGCACTCAGATCGGACTGTACAGTCACATATAAATACACATGTCTGACGCTGTCGTCATTTTGCTGGACAACTATTATTAATATTTTTAGAGACTTTACTGGTGTAGGTTCTCAGCTTTTTCTGAGATCAACTGACCAGTTCCTTTTCTCGCTGTATTGCCTTCCCTAATCTAAGCCAGGAGCATGTTACTATTATTGTTACTATCAAATATCAAACTCAGTACATGGCAGAAGACAGCAATGAATGAGCTGGCAGCAGCCGACGACTCATATATGATGCCAGAGTCAGCAAACTAGAGCTGACAAAAATCATATTTCACCTCAAACTTTCTCCCTAGTCCTCAAGAAGAAAATGAAAAGTTAAAAACTGTGATGGAATTATTTCATTTGTGAAAAGGAAAAATGCAAAGAGATGATACCAGTATAATTAAATCAGTCACTCTGTTGCTTTCCTTCTGGGGTTTGAACAGTCCTGGGTAAACGTGAGTACATACAACCAGTCTTTAACTTAGGTCTAGAGTCTAGACTATTCTGATTCACTATACTAATATAATACTATTACTTAATTTACTATAGCATGGCATTGGCAGTTCTGCTAACTAAAGCCTGGCCAACAATGCCAATATGATGGTTTCACCGTCAGGACTTCTTCTGACGAAATGGCTGATTCAATCATATAGTAATTATCATAATCATTTGAATTGATTTGTACTTTCTTGTTCGTTCCACATTTCTAACTCAACATAATGTTCTTTGCTACATATTTTGACATACTCATCATACAGTCAAGCAAGAGTAAGTGATTGACTATTGAGTCCCTTGCCTTTTGCACGAACTTTTTTTTTTTCAACTTCGTAAAAATAGTAGACATTGCCAAGGTTCCAAACTTATACTAACCTTGTCCTGTCGAGTTCACATTTTGAGCAGCCACCTGACACCAGGAGCCAGGTGCTGCTCCACAGTCTATAATGATATAACCGGGTTTAAGAATATGAAATTTTTCATTTATTTGTAGCAGCTTGAAAGCACTGCGGCATCGATAGTTTTCATTGCCAGCTTGCTTAACGAAAATGTCTTTTCTTTGCCTTTCAAGCCATCTGTTAGAACTTCCATTATCTTTCCGTAAGCTGTTTGTCACATACAAATGTCGTAGGAAAGTGTTACGATAAAATGTGTTACAAGAGCACAGAGACACGGACAGGCCCTTGAGGTTGAGAGCATATCTGTCGAATGTGAAAGTGGCCATAATGTTTTTAGGAATATTCAAAAAGTAGAATTATTTCCGGTTAGTTTAAAAACATGAACGTCGTATAATTCGTTTGCTGTGTTAGAACATTGCAGGTGAGTTTAGAGTTAAGATGGGTTACATCTCTTATCGTATGACTTCAATCTGATACAAGCTATTAATTATTTCTAGAGTCTTCTAATGACACACACTAAATCATTATTGCTATAAAAAAAAAAACTACTCCAAGACAAGCACAAGGCCATTGAAATTATCAAACGTATTCTCTAATCTAAAGTAATAACTTATTCAAATTGTCTTATAAGTAAATTTCACCCCATGAGTGCCAGTTTAGTTTAGTTTTGTTTAGTCCTTAGTGACCTTATCGACTTGCAGTGGGTATGATAGTGTATTTTGTGTGTGTGTGTGTATAAATATATAAATTGCGTACAAAAGATGAAAGTGAGGACTCAGGGTGCCGATTCTCCAGTCATTGCCTTCAATGAAAAAATATGGATTTATTAAATCACTTCAACTATCTCGAATCTAGCATAACCATCATCAACTACCTTTCACTGGAACGCAGAGCTGCAAAAACCATTAGGAATGGCCTCCTCAGCACTCACAGGCTCTCACAGAGAGTGTGGAATAACAACATGCTGACCATCTTCACAAAGGTTGCTGTGTACAAGGCAAAGGCCACTGTCCATCGTAGACGATGATGGCATAATTAATTTTGCTAGCACTATTTTTAGTAAGGATTAACTGCGCTACTTTTTATCCTCAGTCTGTCGTCTCGTGCCCCGACCCCAGTGGCAAGTCGAGAACAAAACGAATGACTAGGGGGCGACTACGAGATACCGGAGACTCCGCATCAAGCACCCGTGATCACGAGGCCGACGGCTTAACCACTTCGCCACGGAATCCCCGATCTGTGTACAGATCGTGTGTTATTAGTACCCCACTCTATGGCAGCGAAACATGGACTAAGTATGCCTCACATGAAAAAAGGCTAAATGCTTTTCAAATGCGCTGCCTGAGATGCATACTTGGAATTTCATGGAGTGACAGAGTGACAAATAACGAAGTGTTGAACCATGCAAAGATTTCCAGTTTAGTTACAATCCTCCGCCAGCGCCGCTTGCGGTGGCTTGGTCATGTGTGCAGAATGGAGGATGGGCGATTGCCAAATGATATCTTATACAGAAAGCTGACCTCAGGCATGCGTAAGAAAGGTAGACCTTTCCTCGGATACAATGTTGTTTGCAAGCGAGACTTAAAGGCGTAGGATATTAGCACCTGCAACTGGGAGGAACTTGCCAAAGACAGACTCAGCTGGAGGCAGGCTATGTATGTTGGTCTGCAGGCAGGGGAAGACAATATGCAGATTCCAAACCTGTGTGGCAAAAGCAAGGGCAACAACTGACCATTATCTCTCGAGACTGACAGGATGCCAATCAATATAATATAATATAAGAGAAATCAAGCAAAGACAAAATGAAAGCCTCTTTGTAATAATATATTTGTCAGCTTTGTATATATTTAGACTATATATGTACTATCATCCAAGTGAATGGTGTGAGTACTACTAGAACAAGTAGATAGCTATTTGTGTTCAGGACAGATAATTAGTACAAGTGACGGTAGATGTGAGATGGAAGTGACGAAGATAATGGAAATGGCCAGAAGTGCTTTTAACATGATGAGGAATATATTGGCATCCAGACAATTAATGAGTACATTAAAAATGACATTTATTAGTTATTACTGTAAGTTAATAGTAATATTATAAACTAATATTAGGGGAATATGGTAGGAAAACTAAATTCTGGTCAGGCACAACATACTGATCAGACATGTTAGTCAGGGTCAGGCAACATATACTGGCCAAGACCCTCATCTCGGCTTCAAATGGCATTCTGGCTAACGAGGTGAGGTCATTGATGTGATCCCCATAGTAATGAGCGACACGCAGATGAAGCCAAGCAAATCACAATCGCCTGGAGGACCCTGGTCCACCTTCATCAGCATGCTTGGGATGGAAGGAAAGCTTTTCAACGCGTACAAAAAAAGAGTAAATATCTCATCGTAAGCATTCGAAACAAACAAACAACATATATTCAACATTATTATATGGTGCGGAAACATGGACTACGAATAAACAATTAGAAAACAAAATAGTGGCCCTCGAAATGTGGTTATACAGAAGAATGTGTCACATTTCAGGGAAAGAGGAACAAACAAATAGCGACATCCAGACTTAAGTAGACATGGTAGAAAACTTTTGACAGACATTAAGATTAAGTGCAGTAGAAAAAAGTGGTTGTATGCAAAGTCTTCTAAACCAGTATAAAGAAGTTTTTTTATTTTTTTTAAAGTATTTTTTGAAGACCCGTGTACTTCAAGGATCTGGAAAGTATTGATTGATTAATTGAAAAGAATTGATATCTGGTTTTTTTTAAAAAGATTTATTCTTGAATGTTTGACAATTTGTTGGTTCTGTAATACTTACTTGTTATAATTTTGCTCTTGTTCCAGGACGCATCTGATCATGTCTGCAGTGACACAGAGGTTAACCTCACCAACAAATATTGGTCTTAAATTCAGTTTAGTTCATCATATATGCTGTGCTGGTTTAGATTTTCAACACGTAACTAGGCACACCTTTGCTTCAAGATTACAGAAGCACTTTAATCCACCCAAATCAGAAAGGTTCTTCTGTTCGTCATGTAAGTTATATTCAGTACTAGCTGGGTTAATCAGCATTGCCTGGGATAATTATTAAAATGGTTAATTGTTTAACCCTTTGAACCCTGGCCACCCGGTAGGTAAAATCTCATTCCTCTATGAGAAAATTTGCATAAGATAGACATCAGAAGATGTGTAGGACCGAAAGGTGCAAATATCGCAGACAAGTTGTAAACTAGCGACACAACGCATTTCATTCTCTGGACTACATCCTGCTACTTGCAAAGTACTGTTCAGGAGTTGGTAGCGGGAGATTGAGAACGAACACAGAAGAAATCTGAAGAAAGCTATTTACAATGACAAAACTTGTGTGCTCTAATTTCATTATTCTATCTCAAATTGACTGACCTGATCATCTCCAATGTTCATACTTGTTATGCCAGTAGATTGCAGAATATATTTCTTGAAGATCACCCTGTATCAAATGTACTTGATACATTATGTTGGATACACCTCCCCACTCACCTGACCGCAATCTGATCCTCCGAAGGACAGGAAAGGTTTTACTAGCTTCCTCACATGTGTATTTTCAAATAATCACTTGTCTTTTTCAGAATAAACACCATCTAAATCCAATTTATCAGCTTCCTAATCCTTGAGAATACTTTCAATGGCTTGTTCTTTCGTTATTCTTTTAGAGCGACATTTCCTAAATTTTCAAAACTATTTTCCATCACAAAAATCACAAATTTGTTGATACAATTTCCTATTCCGTGTGCGTCACCATGTTTGTTATCGCTAGAAATGTGTGTACTGTGTAGACGTAATGATAGTATGGCCAAAATCTAAGCAGCACAGCCCAAAATATGCCTTAGAATAATGGTCCACTTGTCATACCAATTCATGGGTGTCTCAGGGAGTGGGGTCCGCCAATGTCTACTACACCCTAAACGCCCATCCCCTCCTGCGCCCCAATCTTTTCCACACACAACCTGCCCAAAATCATAATACACCTGCAATACTTCCAAATTAAAATTGAAAAACTGAAAAGGCTACCTGATCACCCTCAGCCCCAGAAATTTCAAGAGAGAACTAAAATCAGACTACTAAAGAAAAACCCCAACCATCAGGCCAGAGAAGCTAGCATACGTCAAAAGTGGCGACAACACAGACTCGACATCCCCAGAGTTATAAAGTTGCAAAGACACTCATCAAACGATCCATGAGGACAGAATGGAGAGCCCATCACAAAGAATACAAGCCAGAAAATTACAGCATAGGCAAACTTGGCATAGATGGACAGAGAAAGATCTTCAGACTCAGAATGAGTCTTAGAGACAGTCTCATATGGTTGCGGACATACAAGTACACGGCAGGATATATCCTGCAGAGCTACCTCACTTATGAACACCAAGGAGAGACCAGTGCTCAAAAAGCTGGGGGGGGGGGGGGCGGGGCAAAGACCTGAAATGCAGAGTCTCCTTCGTGAACCTCACCGAGCTAAAAGCATAGCATCAGTTGATCGAAGAAGACACCTGGCTGAGAAAATAGAAAGATTTTCAACCAGGCCTCACCTTCCTTCCTTATCAATGGCTTTTTTGTATTTTTCCCCACATTTCTCAATTGCTTTTGATTTCTATCTGCGATTCATTTCACATGCCTGCCAAATTCAACATAGATGGTGAGATTCTATCACACCTATGATTTGTGAGCAACATTGTGATCTTCAACCACAGCATTGCAGAAGCTGAACAAAACCTAACTGAGCTGATAAAGCAGGCAAGTCGTTTAGCATGAACATTAATAGAAAGAAGACTCGGTTTCTACTGAACACTTTCTGCTCTCTGGGTGAGCTGCGACTAGAAAATGAGCTCATCGAAAATGTAAATGCTTATGTCTGCCAATGTCAGGAAAACAACCACAAAATTGATAAGATGATCTCATACATTAGAGTGAAGGGTTGGCTCAGTTTAAATCTCGTTAAACTGATGCACCAGCAGATGGACACCAAAGCCAGTGCTCACACCTTCAATAGCATGGTTACCCCTGCATTGGTATATGGGTATGAGGTTTGGAGTCTATGCAGAGAAATTCCGAACTACTGAAAGAGCAATGGAGCGAAGAGTCCTAAATATCTCCCTATGAGACCACACCAGAAATACCAACATCCACCATCAAACAGTGTTCCAGAATATCATTGACTCTGCAGTCCAGGTGGGCTAATCATGTGATTCCCATGGCTAATGATAGATGGACCAGGAGGGTGCCTTTTTGGTGGCTGTAGAACTACAACCGCCCACCAAGATGGAGATGATCTATGTCATGCATTTGGAACATCATGGTACCCCAGAGCAAAGGACAGACAGAGATTCAAGCAGCTTTTGGCTGCTTAGCATTAGGCAACCTTGTCTGATTGAATACCAGGATTCAAGATCAAGCTGCTGAGTAGTGCATTAGCTGCAGCAGTCATCGAATCAAAGCTGCCTAGGCCCTTCTACACTTTGTGCGGTGATACTGGATAATTATATGTTGCAACAGAACTGACTGACTATGGAGAAGATGGAATGCTAACCCAGTACCCAAAAATATCTGAAGTCGAATGTGTCAGACCAAAATGTGCAAATACAGCAGTTGTAGACCACAATGCAATGTATACCGTTCTCCGGAAAACATCTTGCTACTTGCAAATTCCTTTGCAGGGCTCGGTGGCAGGAGTTTGAGAACAAACGTTGAAGATAAAGAAGAATACCAGGATTCAAGTAAGTAGAACCCGGTATACAAATCCAGTGAAAACCATATAAGAGAAATCAAAACTTTTATATCTTTTATTTATCTGTTTCAATTGTTCTTGAGACATGTTTACAAAGAAGAAAATATTCGTCCTATGATGGATATATAAATAAGTATATAAATCAATGGTGTTAAATGGTAGATGACATATAGTGACGTCTGCGGATATTGAGAGCCCCAAAGTGACGAACAGAAACGGTGGACTATCGAATCCCACAAGTTCTTAAGTAACCCCTGGTCTCACCTGTATCGTGAGTTGCCTCCAGTCGTCTTGACTAATGTCTTGCCACTGGTACAAGGTAGCTCGGGACCAGAAAGTGGGGTCAATAGCAAGCACAGTTTCTTACTCACTATTATCCAAATACAGCGCAATTTACATCATCAACACAAAACCATCTGTTGATGCGGCCATAGTCGCTTGCGATGGGCAACTAATAATATTGAGAACCAACTGAATTTTTATAATCTTTATCAGCTGACCGTCCAGTTGGCCATGAGGTACTGCTAAGAAAGAGACTTAGACAGGAGAGCCTACAGCAGAGACTAGCAGCAAGTGAAACAGAAAAGTTCTACACACTGGCCATGAGAAAGGTGCCACAGCAAGGTATGTTTTTTTTTCCTTATTTTTGTTGTTGTTAAAAACAGATTTGTAATTAGCAAATTAAATTAAAGAAATTGTGTTCTAGAAGTAGGGGACAGAGAAAACTCTCAAGCTGTTCAAATACTTCTTCTTCTTTGTTCAAGAAATTCAAATAATTTAGGACAGAAAATGGACTACGAAGTACGGGGATGTCCAAAATCGCGGACGAACAGAAACAAATCCGGGCGTGATTTTCTCCTCCAGTCAACCCAGCCATAAATAGATATCTGGCGTATGAGTTGGGCAAGGTATAAACAGCAAGGGTGGTAACTGGTCCCCCCCCCCCACCTCACATAGGCTGTGGCTTAGTCCATGATGAGTTATCTTCATCCCTGACTGCAATCGTTGCCATGGGACCAACCTTTACCTTTATTAGAGAATATTAGAGCACAATACCAAGCATGCCAAAGTATTGTAAGAACAACAGATGGCCTGACAGAAACAATGGAGATAACAATCAGGGTGAGACAAGGGTGTGTGCCACTACTCAACAAACACACACATGGACTGAATAACGCTGGAGGCCAGAATGAGTATCTGCCAGAAATGCAGAGCAAGAAAGAACAGGCTGGTCAGTTAAATTAAATCATTCTTTGCAGATGATCAATGCCTATTATACAAAAGCGAAGACGATCTGCAGCAACATCTGACTGCGCTCAATTCTATGTGTGAATGATATAGTATGAGAAATAATACATCCAAAACAGCAACTCTGCAGATATGCAGATTGCCTGAAAACATGAACATTATGATAAATGGGACCCATATTAAACCATTGCAGGAATTAAAGTACTTGTGGGTAGTGTTTTCACACGTGATGGAGGTTTAGATAGAGAAATTAAGATCAGGTGCCAAAAAGCAAATGCAATTGCATACCAGCTGTCACCATTATTGAAACACCCTTACATCTTCCTCTTCTTCGTTCATCCTCAGGTCAAGGTCTCGGTTTCTCTTACAAAGGACGTTGTTTGTAAGGCTGTTTTATCTCCATACAGTTTTTGTCTCATATCTGTCTCGTGATGCCAGTATTGTTTTCTCTTTTCCTGCATGAGCATGCAGCTTTGTAGGATGTGTTCTACAGTCATGGTGTTCTACAGTCATGGTGTTCTACAGTCATGGTGTTCTACAGTCATGGTGTGCTCCTTTCATGGACACCTGTTATCTGTCCCAATCCTTGCTGTAAAGATAACCCTTAAGTATGTTATGCCCAGTTCTCAGTCTGAAGATGATGACTTGCTCTTCTCTAGTTAAATTAAAGAAGCTGTCTTCTCTTCGGAAGTCGGAGTGTTGATCAGCCCATTTTTATTATATGTGATACTCAGGTCTGTTTGTGGGGATGCTTCTCCACCCTTTGCTAGTTTGTCTGCAGTTTCATTGCCTTCAATATTGCAGTGGGATGGGATCCACTGTACGACTAACCTCTGTTGAGAGCTGAAACACCCTAACATAAACATGTTCACAAAAAGAATGCTAATCAACAGTATATTTATGCCAACTCTCTGTTGCCAGTGTCAAACATGGACTTTAACAAAATCTCTATTAGAGAAAGATCACGACAACATGTGAGATGAAAAAAGCTTATCCTAGACATGTCATTCGAGGATCCATCATAATTTGATAGATTGACAGGTCACAATAGTGGAGGCTGTTTGAAAAGTTTAATCTGCCTAGGTTATTAGGTTATGGTTACATGGTTAAAATAAGAGAAATAGAGATTAACACAAACGGACAGCGGCCATGTCAAGAAGTCCACGCAAATAATGGACAATGGTCATGTCAGGTTAACTGAAAGCTTGTAAAAAGCAAAATGTAGCATGCTGCTGAGGTGTTTGTGACCTTATTTAAAATGTTCCCTTCATGACAACTGTTTTCTCTAATTCTAGCAGAGATCATTACTCATTTACAGCTGGGTAAAGGTGTGTAGTGGGCGAGAATTTGCTTTGCAAAACAAAGGTACGGGGTTCAACTCCCACTATCTACACACTTCAGCTGACTCATCTGTATAGGGGGTTCAATTGTAAATGGGTACCTGACCTACAGTCAGGGAGAGGAAGGCAGTGAGGTAGGGAACTGGCCACTTCCACCTCACACAAGCTGTGGCTTAGTACAATGAAGGATCTAACACTTCATCCCCGATGACAGTTTCTGCTGTGGGACTTTATTTTTATTTTAAAACTTGAACGTCATGGCTAGGTTGTTTTTTTTTTTTGTCAGTGAGAGGCAAGTGCCACTTTGACTATATATATATATATATATATATATATATATATATATATATATATATATATATATATATATATATATCGTACTTTTAAATGTGTATTCAAGGTGTTACATTTACTCTTGTTCTTGTCGGCAGTGGTTGTAGTAACTGGAGGCATATACCAACCAGAGTCTAAATCCTGGACAAAAAGAGGCGTTACTTGCAGTACCTTCTCCAGCGTATCTTTCCGCCCACCAATTATTTCTTTCTGTTTAAGTCATGGAAGGTATAACAACAATATGTATGTTCGTTTTGTCCGAGACTATCTTCTCTCTGTTGTTGTATCTCTCTCTTATTCTCTTTCTGGATTTGTGTGTGCTCGTTCTTGAATCGTTGGTTGATGACTGACAAATCAGCCATTTATCAACACGCCTGATTGCATCTAGTATAGCAGCAACACATTTCATCCACTTCACTCGACCTCCTGCGAAATGATTTATTCACGGCGAGTTTTCTGCATGTGCGGGAATTACTTTTAGTTTGAGCACACATAGTCGCTTTCAGTATGATGCTATTTAATGCTAACAGGTCAGGTTAACAAAGGTCACAGCGCGACCTTTACCAAAGTAAAAGTGTATCGTGCTGTTATATTAGTTAGTTAGTCGTCGGATCATCTTCATTGTACGAGGAACAAGCTCAAAAGCATTCAGATCTCATCTTCAGTATCTACGCCAGCACGTGATGACTGATGGTTCCGGTTCGGTGCTGGTTAACCATACGTCTTTGAATTCCTGTATGGTGTTTATAACTCGCCGCACCTCATTTCAACCAGTTAAGCCAAGGCGGTAAAGCCTAGATCAACTCCCAAATATTCTTTTCTGCCGATTTTCCTAACCGCATTAATATATTGGCTCAGTACATTGATCTGCCACCTGCCATTGTTGCTGGGTTCAACAAACTATCAGCTCTCTCGTTGCCTTCGACATCTGTATGTCCCGGAACATGTATGAAGGTGATTCTCTGTAACCTTGACAGACCTATCGACTCCAGCCATTGGCGTTGCGCGCTACTGGATTGCACAGTCTTGAGCATCCTTATTGAATCACTGAGAATACACACGTGTGTAGCACTCATTGATTTCAGCCAGACCATCACCTTCATAACAGCCGTGATCTCCATGGTCAGACTGCTTGTGGTCACTGCGAAAGCCCCACACTCCTCCTTGATCATTCTCCCAACGCTCTGGGCCATAAAGGTCCATGCGTTCGCAGTCCATGGATGACGGATCCGTCTGTGTAGATAATGACATCATCCCCCGTGGAATTTTCACTGATCAAAACGTTATCCTCAGAAACCACATCAACTGGATTCACCTGGACACTTGCTCTGTCAAGTGAGACAATCGCAGTGTATTCTCAGGTAACTTTGTCCATTCTTTGCCATGAGTTACGTCCCCCAACATACACACACGCCATTGCACAAAAGCCTCAGCCTGACCCATCCCTTACAAGCTTTGTGCCTTTCATCTTCCATTACCCTCATGCATTGGATGCCCTTTGAGCTGTAGTGTTATCCACTCTACTACATGCTTGTGAAACATAGACAGTATATAGCAGACATGCCAGAAAAGGAGGACTAATGTTTGGTCGCGGAAAATATACTGATCAGACATATTAGTCAAGGTCAGGAAAATATACTGGCCAAAACCCTCACCTTGGCTTCATCGTAACACTTTCTGGAAACGGGCTGTTTTCATGCAGCCTGGCTAACAAGGTGAAGGATTGACGGGATCCCCGTAGTAGTGAGCAACACGCAGCTGAAGCCAAGCATAGCACAACCGCATGAAGGACCTCAATCCACCTTCATCAGCATGCTTGGGATGTGAGAGAAGCTAATGCAACCCACCACTTAACGCCCTTCTCAGGGCTCACAAAAGAGTGAACTCGCGCGTTGTGGTCATTTCACAACACAAAACAAAGAAATCCTAGACATTACATTTGTCAGCAATGACCATTTCAATTCACTGAATGAAATGTATCCAACATTTTTACATTAATAATTCTCACAGTAAACCAATATCTGTAAACTCTGCATCAACCCAAACATCAGTATCGATGTACCTGACTTTATTTGGGAAACTTTCTCACTCAAACAGTTTCAAAACAGCACATAGAAACACATTGCAAAGAACGTATTAAAAGGTGCATGTTTGAATTGTGTATGCACAGAGAATAAGCAAGTAAATCTGTGCATTCAACAGTAGCCAGGGTAGAGAAACAGACATGAGACATTAAGAATCATGATACTCTATATCAGAATCATGACACTATTCGTCAGAATCATGACACCATCCATCAGAATCATGACACTATCCATCAGAGTCATGACACTATCCATCAGAATCATGACACTATCCATCAGAATCATGACACTATCCATCATAATGATGACACTATATCAGATTCATGACGCTATCCATCAAAATCATGAAACGATCCATCAGAATCGTGACACTATCCATCAGAATTATGACATTATCCATCATAATGATGACACTATCCATCAGAATCATGACACTATCCATCAGAATCATGACACTATCCATCAGAATCATGACACTATCCATCAGAATCATGACACTATCCACCAGAATCACAACACAATCCTCATTGTTTTTCCTTTCAGCCGAATGCATGATTTGATCAAGACCACTGGAACATTTGCAGTTCATATTCTAGCTCAGGATCAGGTGAGTACCGAACACAACCGGTTTCACCTGACTTTTTTGGGGTACAAGGTTTGCCTTTCCACTGCAATCCCAATTCTTTTAGCCAGACTATGCTAGTGCCGAGGGACCCGTGTAGCGCGCTGGCTTTGCATTATGAGTGGTCCTGGGTTCATGCCCCAGTTGAGGCGGAAATGTTTTTTCAGACTGCAGCAACTCTTGGGTCGACCCAGCCTTAAATGGGTACTGGTTCAGTCCGGGAAATAAAGGCGACCGGCATGATGCTGACCACATCATCCACTAAGTGCTGTGGGTTACAAAATAATATGGGCCTAACACCATATTTCCTTTGTGCTGCATGGCGTGACGGGATTTTTTTTTTCCTGCTAGTGTAGCCTGTTTCCAGATCCGCCACTTGAAAGCGAAATAGGGTCTTGCTCAGTTGTGGTTTGCTGACCCTGTTGCAAGCAGCCAGCTATGAGTCACTGGTTGCTGTCAGGTCATTCACTCTGCTAGATCGTCAGTCCCACTTGAAGGATTCGGTCTTCTTCCTTAAAGTAAACTAACCCATAGCATTACTGCTGTAGGGGTGTAAGGTGGTAGCAATCTCATATTTCAAAGGCTCGGCTATATGAGGGTGGTAGCCATCCTCTCCCTCGCCGCTTTTACTTCCCAGACTGAACCGGTACCCATTTAAGGCTGGGTCGACCCGAGAGCCGTTGCAGACTGAAAAAACATTTCCACCTCAACTGAGGAATGAACCAAGGACCACTCAGATGTGAAGCCAGCGCACTAACCACTGCTTAGTGTTTGTAAAAAAAAAGGTAAAGAAAGTTCAACAGACTTAACCACTGGTCAGGAATGAAGTGTTGGTGACTTTAGTATACCTCAGCTTGTGAGGTGGGGTGGCCAGTCCCTTTCCCTGCCTTTTCTTTCCCTAACCGTAAGTCAGGTACCCATTTACACCTCGGTTGACTGGAGCTGTGGGAGCTGAACCCTGTACCTTTGCCATGAAAAGTGAGTGCTCTGCCTTTGCGCTAATCAGCCACTCTAGTGGTTGTGTTAAAACTATTTCTAATAATTTCTCCAATTTACATAATCAAACAGCAGAGCCAAGCAGCAAAACTGACAAACCATCCAATGCGCCAGAGACTAAATGGATTTAGAAAAGGAATACTAAAGCGTAAAAACTTTGTAGAAATAGCCAAAACAAAGATGAGAGTAGACCCTGTGAACGCCATATCAACACAAAAGCCCATCCCTACTGTATGCAAACCCAACTGCAAATAGCAGATCTTTCAAGACAGGATAACAAATATATCAGGTATCGGATAAAAGGACAGCCAGACTGAAAAGGAATTAAGAGACATAACCCTGAAGTACATAGAGAAAAACTACCCAAGCACAGACTGGACCCATGCATACACTGACGGTTCTGTAACAAACACAGCAGAAAATAGAGGGGTATTTCTGAGCCTAACAAACAGTAGAAAGATAACACTGTTAGTGGCAACTTGAAAATTCTCAAGCAATTTCAGAGCAGAGGCATACGCATTAAAAGCTGCAGTAGAAGCAATACTGACAGACGAAAGCCAGATAGTCTTGTTTACAGATGCCTTGTCCGTGATTACAGCGCTAAAGAGCCAGAAAAATACAGAACTAAATGATTTAAGATCAGTACTCTGTCAACTATGCTCGCTGTCCACACCCGAAAGAGGCATGGTACAGTGGTTTCCATCCCACTGTAACATTCAAGGCAACAAGGAGGCAGACAGACTGGCAAAAGAAGGTGGAAAGTTATCACAACCAGATTCTAGTGTTACCTACGAAAAGTCCAGAAGGTTTATTAGAGCCAGATACATGGACAAATGGGAAACAGAACATACTGGCTACACAAAAAATTATGCTTATTACGTTGAACAGAAGAGAGTAGGTCGTGATCTTCAGACTCTGCACAGGTCATAGTAGACTGAAGTACCATCTATTCAATAAACTGAAGATAGGTGGCACTGATGAATGCACCTGTGGCACAGGGAAAATTACCCCTGAACATCTGCTGCAAAACTGCCTGACATACGAGGACCAGAGAAAGCACATGTGGCCATCACTAGTGCCAACACTAGACAAGCTCTATGGCAGTGTCGACAGCCTCAGAATGACTACTGCTTTCTTTTAACAAATTCAAGTTGACGTCTGACAGTGTACGAAGAAGAAGAATAAGAAGAATACTGGTTTAGAAGACACTGCAGAGTCTATATACAACCATTTTCATTTATATTTCCTTGCTCTAAAAGCTATGTGCATCCAATCTATTCTGAAATGCATTAATTGTCCTTGCCTCCACTGCTTCCTGTGGCAATGCATTCCAAGCATTCACCACTCTCTGACTAACAAAATATTTCCTAATATCTAATCTGGACCTTTCTTTAGTTAATTTGTAGCTATACCCTTTTGTTCTTGTAGGCGGTTGTATTTTGAAAAACTTATTATAGTCTAATTTATCCTTTCCTTTGATTATCTTATAAACCTGTATTAAGTCAGTCACCTCAAATTTTTCTTTCTAGATACTGTAGGCCGGTTCTTCTTTGTCTTTCCTCATAACTGTAATTCTGGAATCCCACTAGTGGCTTTGTTGCTCTTCTTTGTATCCTTTCCAGCATGTTTATATCCCCTCTATGATAAGGACCCCACACCTGTACACAGTACTCCAATCTAGATCTAATTAATGTTTTATACAGTTTGACTATCACTTTCTTGCTCATATGTTTAATATTTCTTTTTATCATACCTAACATTGCATGTGCCTTTTTCACTGCTACCTGGGCTTGTTCACTCACTTTACCTGTATGATCTATTTACATAACTTATGTCTCTTTCCTTTTCTATCATTCTAATATTGTTTTCTCCCATTCTGTAATTATGTTCCATATTGGATCTACCCATGTGGAGGACTGTACATTTATCTACATTAAACTCCATTTGCCAGCTTACAGACCATTCTTGAATTTGATCTAAATCCAACCTCAACATATTCCTTTCTGCTTTAGATGAGACACTACTGCATAGTTTTGTGTCATCCGCAAATTTTTCAATCATGGATCCGATATCAATGTCCAAATCGTTTATATATATCAAGAACAAAATTGGTCCCAAAACAGAGTCCTGTGGCGCTCCACTTTTAACTTTACAGCACTCAGAGTACTCCTTATTTATGCCCACTCTCTGCCTTCTTGTAAAAGAACTCTTGGTTGAAAATCATAAAGCGCATGCTGTAAGCCAATGTCCTGGCAACATTAGGAAATTAATTTAACTTTCCACCAATCTAGTGGTCTTCTTAGCCAGTCTGTCTCCCATGTTGCAGCCGGCTAACCAGGATCACCAGTTGGAGATGGAGAAGGGTCTTGGCAACTCATGGTCGCTGGCCCTGACATGAACAATCAGTTTTTGCTGATTCAGGGGAGGAGGACTAACGTCTGGTTAGGCAAAATACACTGATCAGACATGCTAGTCAGGGTCAGACAGAACATACTGGCCAAGACCCTCACCTCGACTTCCTAGTAGCCCTCCCTGTAAACGGGCTGTTTTCATGACAGCCTGGCTAATGAGGTGAGGGATCGACGTGATCCCCGTAGTAGTGAGTGACATGCAGATGAAGCCAAGCATAGCGCAACCGTCTGAAGAACCCTGGTCTACCTTCATCAGCATGCTTGGGATTTGAGGAAAGCTACTGCACAAAATATTAACCTACTCATTGTGGACAATTGCAAACAAATTCAACTGCTGATGCACTGATCAGCATCTTGATTCCCCCCTCCCAGGTCAGTGACCACGGTGCTTTAAGGGTAGCAACAAACTCCCTCCACTTCACCCAGTCTACAGCCATCCGTTGTGTATGGTGCATCCTTTCTGTTTGCTCATGCCAGTGACCTCCTTTCTGCTTTCACCAATGGCTGTCATGCAAGCTTTGTGCTCTACATTTTCACCCCACGATACAGTGAGTTTTTTGTCACTGTTTCTATTAGTAATTTTGTACATAGATAGGAATATTGGTTCTGTGCCAATACCCCTGAGCCTGGAAGACCGAGGTGCCATTCTTAGTGTGTCTCTTCACCGTTGGTTTGTCCTGCTTGGGTGACCCTGCCAGAAATATACGTTCCTGTCAGTACAGACCACTAGAAAATGCAAGGCCTCGGTGCCCACCGGGGCAAGGCAATGAACTCATGTGGTCGGGGGAGGTGGATTGGGGCAAGAGAACATCAACTAACGATATTTTGGGTGATTTGTGAGGCTGAAGATGCAACACAGTGAATGAGCTGACAACAGCAGCGATTCATATCTAGCTGGCTGCTTGTATCAGGGTTATCGAACCAGAGCTGACCAAGAACCTATTCTGCCTGCAAGTGGCGGTCTTGGAAACAGGTCGCACTAGTGTAGTCTGGCTAAGAGAATAAAGTCACATTGGTAAGGCAAACCCGGTACCCAAAAAAATCCAACTGAAATCGAATGTGTTAGGCTGAAATGTACAGATATCGCAGCCTTGATGTAAATTACACGTATTTTTAAGGACTAATGCTGTAGAAGATGATTGTATTGTAAACCATTTTGTTTTTAAACTTCAGGTCTATCAGGGCATGCATTTCTCAAAGCCAGCCAAAGATGGCACCTGCCAGTTTGATAATATTCCACATATACAAGGAGACGAGGTACGTCATTGAAAGATATCATTATTGCTAGTCTGTAATGCTATCTCGATGGTGTATAATTACACTCGATGGTGAGGGGAGGAAAGCGAGACTGGAGATGAATGTCTGGAAGACCAGAGCGTTGCGCAATCATTTTGCCAATTGTGATCCAGTCTTCTTTGGTAGAGGGCAACTAGAGGATTTCAACGAGTACATCTACCTTCAATATGGAGAAAAACCTGGAACCTGAATTGACAAGACGTCGTCGCACTGGCTGGGCAACCTTCTCATCCTGGATGGTTGCCAAAACTAAAACCTACGAGCCTCTCTCTTCAATTCATCTGTACTCCCTGGTATATACTGCTGTGCTGAGACATGGACACTAACAAAATCATAGGAGGACAAACTGAGAGTGACCCAGGCCTCTCTTGAGACACACTTAGTCGAAATCACTCTCCGGAACCAACGTACGGTAGAAGCTTCACAATTCTGACATACGACAATTGTCCTGAATGATGCAGTAATCTATACAGACAAGGCAAAACATAAATGAACAGGTCACATGCTGCAACGAAACGATGGTTGATGGAGCTCGGCGACAGCAGTCTGGTACCCCCGAGCTAAGAAGAGAACTCCAATGCGTGGTCAGACTCCCTTGCTGTACACAACAACAACCGAGACGCCTTTGGAGGAGGGATTACAATGCACTGGACTTCTGTGGCCCAAGTCAGAGTCCACTGGAAATGAATTTAAGAGGAGATCACATGGAGAAACAAAAAGAATGCCATCAAGGAATGGCAGCAGAAGAGAAGACTCGCAAACGTCACCTAGGAGAGACGAATGGAGGTAGAGACCGGAATGAGAAGGGTCACTGAAGATTTCAAGCAAATGGCCAGAGTAGCAAAACAGCAACGGTGGGTGACATTTACAGAAGAGGCGGTGGCGGATAGAGCCCTGCATAAATACTGGAAATTACATAGGGCAATGAATCAGAAGATGGACACAAGATCCAGTGTGTGCGTGAGAGATGAGTTGGGACAGGTGCTGACTACTGACAAACAAAATGGAAGTGTGTGCATGAGAGATGAGTTTGGACAGGTGCTAACT
Source organism: Ariolimax columbianus (assembly GCA_036924085.1). Classification (NCBI taxonomy): domain Eukaryota; kingdom Metazoa; phylum Mollusca; class Gastropoda; order Stylommatophora; family Arionidae; genus Ariolimax; species Ariolimax columbianus. Next base: position 49,950,011 of record JAVGWX010000006.1, on the reverse strand, counting down.
ACTGACAAACAGAAGGGAAGTGTGTGCATGAGAGATGAGTTGGGACAGGTGATGACTACTGACAAACAGAAGGGAAGTGTGTGCATGAGAGATGAGTTGGGACAGGTGATGACTACTGACAAACAGAAGGGAAGTGTGTGCATGAGAGATGAGTTGGGACAGGTGCTGACTACTGACAAACAGAAGGGAAGAGAACTTTTTTGACAGGTACCTTCAGCAGACTCACCAAGAGGAGGTAATTCAACGCAAGTCACTGGTGACAAATCTAGGAACAATGAAGGAGGAACATGACCTGATTAGTGTTGAGGAGGTCAGATACTCCATAAAGAGAGCCTCGGACAGTGCACTTGGGCTGATGAATACGGTACAACCTGCTGAAGGACTGTGGGGATGATCAATTCGCAAAGATTACAAATGATTTTAACGTGAGTTCTAAGACAGGCCATGTACCAGAGCTATCTTATCCCCCTAGCAAAACTAGGCAAAGATGCTACTGATATACAAATATAAAAGGCTACCGCATCATCACACTACAGAATGTGTACAGTAAGGTGCTGGAGAGAATCATTGCTAGATGAGTTGCCAGTGAGCTGGAAAACACAGGTCAATTTTCAGACACTAGGTGCATACAGACCTGGCAGAGACACGGCCACCAATGCAGCTGTCTTGGCATACGTCATTTATGAGGGCTTCCAGAAAAAAGTGGAAACGACGATCGACCTGGAAGATGCCTACAATAGGGTCGGCTACTGCAAACTAATCGACCTGTTAGTAGACCTCAATATTGAACACCGGATCGTCCATTGGATTGCAACGGATCTTATGTCAAGAGGCATCGCTCTAAAGTATGGTTCCTGGACGTCAGAGATCAGAATACTAGGGCCGGGACTGCCTCAAGGCTCCCCTCTGTCTCCCGTACTCTTTAATGTGTACACTTGCAAAATTGCACAGGCGGAGGTGTCTAGGCCTGGTAGGATCCTCACATATGCGGACGACATCCTGCTATACAATCGGGGCAAAGACAGGACTGAAATTGTCGCGGGTGTGCGGAGCAAGCTGGGGAAACTATCTGAATGGTGCATCGACTACAACACCGAAATCAATCCATCTAAGGCCAAGATTGTCTGGTTCTCCCTAAACAAAAGGTTGGTCTCAGATACACTACCAGGGGCCACTTGCATGAACACCAACATTGAGAGGACATGGATTTGGGTTACTCCCGCTATCACAGACACAGGTAGATAGATTGGAGAGAATCCAGAACGAGGCATTGAGCACAGTTCTGGGATGCATTACAGATACTTCCATTGATGCCATGAGATTCCTGCTTGATTTGTCAAGCATCAAGGTGCGACATCAAATAGCGCAGGTAAAGGTGTACGCCAACGTTGCCAACAACAAAACACCACCCTTTGCACCAAGACTTGGATACACTCAAAGGCAGACACATTAAGCAAGGAAGGACATGGATGGCAGAGGTAGAAGACTCCCTGATGAGGGTCTGTGCATTGGAAGAAGTGGGAAGAGGTAGTGAATTGGTAGAAGTGGGCAACGAGAGCCCCCTGACAATGGTGGTTATACAACTGAGCAGAGAGTGGGGCGGCACTAGGACAGAAGCTTTAAAATAGGAGCTGATCTAGCAACACTCAGGGCCACCATGTAATTCCAAGAATAGATAGCAGATGCCGTAGAGGCTCTTGTTTGGCACAAGTTGTTGAAGTCTCGCTGCCATATAGAAGTGTGCTGACGACACAAGTATTGTACACCATGGCCTCGGTCTTAATTATCAGTTTCTGGTTTTTCCAAACACACGTTGTGAGGCGAGAAAATGTAGCAGCAGCTTTGCCAATGCAACTGTCTATTTCTTGGTCTAGACAGAGCTTGCTGCTAATCAGGGATCCCAGGTATGTGAATCGGTGCATAGCTGCCAGTAGTGGTAGGGGCAGTAGTGCTGCAATAACGTGTAGTATAGGTTGCAGTTAGTACTTTGTCTCCTGTGCCGTCTGTAGTACCCGGGTACAATGTACTACAATATGAGCAACAAAGTCTGCCGAAGACGGATGTGTCAGACCGAAAGGTGCAAATATCGCAGTCAAGTTGTAAACTAACGACACAATGCATTCCGTTCTCCGGACTACATCCTGCTACTTGCAAATCCCTAGCAGCTGGAGATTGAGCGCAGAAAAAGAAGACTATAACAAAATGCAGCCACCTAAAAGAACAAAAGGGCACAGTTAAAAATTAACTGAAGAAAGGTTTAGATTAGATATTGGTAAATATTTTTTAGTCAGAGAGTGGTGAATGGTTGGAATGCATTACCACAGGATATAGTGGAAGCAGGGACAATAAATGCATTCAAGAATAGATTGGATGCACATAGCTATTTTTAGATTAATTGGAGTATAGGAAAGTGGTTGTATGTATATAGACTCTATAGAGTATTCTGAACTAGTATAAAGACATTAAGTTAACATCAATTTTACACAATACACACAGCTCTCGTCCTTAGAATGGCGTAACAGAAATTGTTGCATTCTATGAAAGACATTATATCCCTGTACAAATATGAGTTTTTTGTTACATGTCAAAAACATGACATTCATTTCACACTTTTCAGGGTCTGCCAATAATTCTTGGTTCCTTGGCCGTTTTCCTCTGTGAATCTCACTCCTACCATGGTGTTGGAGATCATACAGTTTGGTATGGTAATGTTACTGGTGTCAGTGTATCCGAGACCCTGCAGGAACCACTCATATATTTTACAAGGTCAGTTCATTTCTCTATTTTATTTGGCATTTTGTTAATTACCCTTTTGTGCGCCCTGAAAAAGACATTAAGTGGCGGATTGTAATAGCTTTCCTCAAATCTCCAAATCAGATCGAGAGAAACCGAATGAGAGCCAAAGAAAGAATGGCAATCATGAGGAAACTTGCTGGCACAAGCTGGGGAGCAGACGAAAGTATACTAAAGAAACTGTACACTGGAAGAGTGAGACCAGTTCTCGATTATGGCATTGAGGCATGGACAACAGCAGCAAAGGCGAACTTCGATAAAGTTAGCAAACTCCAAAACCAAGCCATGAGAGTTATAACAGGAGGCATGAAGTCAACGCCAATTGTAGAACTTGAAAAGATTACAAAACTGCAATCCATGACTGACAGAAGAGACTGCAGAGCCCAGCTGCAATCAGAGAAACTCAGAAGACTGACTGACCATCCAATGCACCAGAGACTAAACAATTTCGGAAATGGGAAGCTAAAGCGAAGAAGCTTTGCAGAAATAGCCAAAGCAAAGATGCACGAAGACCCTATGAATGCACTAACCACACCAAAGCCCATCCCTACTGTACGAAAACCTACCTGGAGGCAGCATATATTTCCAGAGGTGGTAGAAAATATACCAGGTATTGGAAACAAAAACTGCCAGTCTGAAAAAGAAAGAAGAGATACTACCCTGAGTTACATAACGGGAAAACTACCCAAGCATGGACTGGACCCATGCATACACCAACGGTTCCGTAACAAATACAACACAGAACGGAGGGGCAGGAGCATTTCTGAACCTACCAAATGGCAGAAAAATAACACTGTCATTCGCTACTGGAAAATACACAAGCAATTTCAGAGCGGAGGCAGAGGCACTGAGGGCGGCAGTGGAAGAAATGGTGACAGATAAAAGGAATGAAAGCCACATAGTCCTGCTTACAGATGCTCTGGCCGTAGTCACAGCACTAAAAAGCCAGAAAAATACTGAACTTAATGATTTAAGAGAAGTACTCTGTCAACTATGCCAGCAGGCCGCACCAAAAAGGGTAGTGGTGCAGTGGGTTCCATCTCACGGCAACGAGGAGGCAGACAGACTGGCAAAAGAAGGTGCAAAACTACCACAACCTGATACTAGTATTACATACGAAGAGTCAAAACGGTTCATTAGATACATGACCAAATGGGAAACCGAACATACTGGCTACACCAAAAACGATGCCTATTACCAGTTGAACAGAAGAGAGCAGGTCGTGGTCTTCAGACTTCGCACTGGCCACAATAGACTGAGGTACCACCTAATCAACAAATTGAAGATAGGTGGCACCGACGAATGCCCGTGTGGTACCGGGAAAATGACCGCTGAGCATTTTCTGCAAAACTGCCCGACATACGAGGATCAGAGAGAGCAGATGTGGCCATCACCAGTGGAAACGCTAGACAAGCTCTATGGCAGTGTCGACAGCCTCAGGATGACGGCTGCTTTTTTCGAAAAAATAATGGTTACTGTCTGACTGCGTACGATGAAGAAGAAGAAGAAATCCCCAGCATGCTGATGAAGGTGGTTCTTCTATGCTTGGCTTCATCTACGTGACTCTCACTACTATGGGGATCCCATTGATTCACATCTCATCAGCCAGACTGATATGAAAACAGTATTTCCAGGGAACACTACATGGAAGAGAAATTTTAGTCTTGGTCAGTGTATTGTATATACGCGACGTCCTGGTCAACATGTTGTACCTGACCAAACTAGCGTCTCAGTTCCCCTATTTTGGCAGTTTATAAGTGGGCTACTGTATCTATATTGTTGTATGTTTTTGTTGTTGTTATCCCATAGCTGCTGAGCAAGCCTGCTCCTGGCAGCCCAATGCTATTCTTATATATATATATATATACAGGTTTTCTCAGTTGTTTCACTACTCCGTACAGTGTGTTGGCAATTGTCAGCAGTGCCTGTAAGAATCTTTTTCTCATGTCCGCAAGCATCTTGCACTCAATGAGTAGGTGTCGAACTGTTTCTTCTTCGTACGCAGTCAGACAGTAACCATTATTTTTTCGAAAAAAGCAGCGGTCATCCTGAGGCTGTCGACACTGCCATAGAGCTTGTCTTGCAGTTCCACTGGTGATGGCCACATCTGCTCTCTTTGATCCTCGTATGTCGGGCAGTTCTGCAGCAGATGTTCAGCGGTCATTTTACCGGTACCGCACGGGCATTCGTCGGTACCACCTATCTTTAATTTGTTGAATAGGTGGTACCTCAGTCTATTGTGGCCAGTGCGAAGTCTGAAGACAACGACCTGCTCTCTTCTGTTCAACTGGTAATAGGCATCGTTTTTGGTGTAACCAGTATGTTCGGTTTCCCATTTGGTCATGTATCTGGCTTTGATAAGCCGTTTTGACTCTTCGGTCGAACTGTTTGATCAGGGTGAGAGCAATGTCTGCACAAAGGCAGGTGCTGGGGATTAATGCGATTCAAGTGGCCATTGACTCTGGTGTGTTCTGTTCAGAACTGAAAGATGAGACTTTGATCTCTTTTATGTAGTTTATTTATGTCATCATTACTGTTTGACTATCTAGGTAAAGGTATTTGTCTTTCAAAAAACTCAAGCCTGAAATGATGGGGTTTTCAATCTCATACAAGTTTCACTCTGGTCTCAAGGGAGATAAGATCAGCATCTAGCCATATTGGAGATTGGTGAAAACCTTGGAGATCCCATATACACGCTGTGCACATAAAAAAACCTTGACAGTTGAAAATCAATAAGAATAGTAAATTTGCCACTGTCTGGGCAAAAATTATGAAAGTAATACAATTTTAACCCTATACACAATTTACCTTCCCCCAGGACTAGTAAGCTGCAGGAAGTTAACATTGCAAAATAAAAAACGTACTACAGATAGCCTTCGGCTGCCTGACAGCAGGTATAACCTGTCTTGTTAGAATACCAGGATTCCATGTACAAAGAACAAAGAAATAATATTTGGTTATGAGAAGTAACATTTGGTTAACAGACCCTGTGGAACAAAAACGGTGTTAATGACAGAGGATCCAGTATATCCGCAGAACTTAAAGGACAAGATAACCAGCAAGAGCCATCAATATGGGCTGGAAATCAACATCAAAAAGACTAAAGTTGTGGTATTCACTAAAAAGAGAGAAAGTCTAAAAGCTTTCATCCCCATAAATGGGGAAATTCTGGAACAAATGTCAAGCTATGTATAACTTGGCCAACTCATTTCAGCCGATGGCAAATACGAACTTGGAGATCATTAAAAGAATTGCAATGGTCAAGAATACATTTAACAGCATGAGAGATACACTTCTGTCAAAGCAGATATCTCAGATCTTAGAGAGATACACTTCTGTCAAAGCAGATATCTCAGATCTTAGAGAGATACACTTCTGTCAAAGCAGATATCTCAGATCTTAGAGAGAGATACACTTCTGTCAGAGCAGATATCTCAGATCTTAGAGAGATACACTTCTGTCAAAGCAGAAATCTCTGATCTTAGAGAGATACACTTCTGTCAAAGCAGATATCTCAGATCTTAGAGAGATACACTTCTGTCAAAGCAGATATCTCAGATCTTAGAGAGATACACTTCTGTCAAAGCAGAAATCTCTGATCTTAGAGAGATAAACTTCTGTCAAAGCAGAAATCTCAGATCTTAGAGAGATACACTTCTGTCAAAGCAGAAATCTCAGATCTTAGAGAGATACACTTCTGTCAAAGCAGATATCTCAGATCTTAGAGAGATACACTTCTGTCAAAGCAGAAATCTCAGATCTTAGAGAGATACACTTCTGTCAAAGCAGAAATCTCAGATCTTAGAGAGATACACTTCTGTCAAAGGAGATATCTCAGATCTTAGAGAGATACACTTCTGTCAAAGGAGATATCTCAGATCTTAGAGAGATACACTTCTGTCAAAGGAGATATCTCAGATCTTAGAGAGATACACTTCTGTCAAAGCAGAAATCTCAGATCTTAGAGAGATACACTTCTGTCAAAGCAGAAATCTCAGATCTTAAAAAATTAGAATCATTAAATGCTATGTGCATTCAGTTTTATTGTATAGAGTAGAAACATGGACCCTGACAAAGATAATGGAGAAGAGTATGTGACATACATCTGAATAAAACAAATGTGCTGAAACAGGACATAGATACCACCCCAACCATCACTATCGATATTTATGAACTTATAACTGTGGACCAGTTCACTTACCTGGGGTTCCTCATCAATTATAAGTTCTCACTAGACCTCTAATTAGGCAATTGCATTGGCAGAGTGGCTACCATTTTTTTCTCGTTTCACAATAAATGTCTGGGAATACTCCAAAACTTACAGTCAAGTCCATGGTCTACTTACAGTCAAGGCCATGGTCTACAACATGTGTGTCGTCAGTACGCTTCCATATGGCAGAAAAATGTGGACAACATATGCCAAACAGGAGCATAGGCTCAACACCATTCACCTACGCCGCCTGAGATCCATCTTTGTAGTCTCATGGAGAGACAGGGTAACAAATACGAAGGTGCATTCGTGCACCAGCCTTCCAAGTATGTACACCCTCCTTCGCCAATGAAGACTGCGATGGCTTGGTCATTGCTTGGCATGGAAGATGGCCGCATCTCTAAAGATAGAAAAACTGGGAAAAGAACTGCTGACCGACTACAGCTGAGGTTCCTGTAAGCTGGACATGAAGGATATGGATCTGACATCTTGGGAAGTCATAGCTGCAGACCAATCTAAATGGAGTTGCAATCTGAAGAGCCACCTCAGGCTGGGCGAAAATAAGCTCATGCAACACAGGGAAGTGAAGAGAAAACGCAGAAAAGAAAATGAAAACCAAAAACTCAGTAAAGAGTTGCTACTCCTAGGTTGCATCAACCAATAGTCAGACAAGACTGAAATTGGGCTACTACTCCAAGGTCGCCTCAACCTATAGTCAGACATGAAATGGGGCTTCTACTCCAAGGTCACATCAACCTATAGTCAGACGTGAAATCGGTCTACCACTCCAAGGTCGCCTCAACCTATAGTCAGACAAGACTGAAATGGGGCTACTACTCCAAGGTCACATCAACCTATAGTCAGACAAGACTGAAATGGGGCTACTACTCTAAGGTCACATCAGCCTATAGTCAGACAAGACTGAAATGGGGCTACTACTCCAAGGTTACATCAACCTATAGTCAGACAAGACTGAAATGGGGCTACTACTCCAAGGTCACATCAACCTATAGTCAAACAAGACTGAAATGGGGCTACTGCTCCAAGGTCACATCAACCTATAGTCAGACAAGACTGAAATGGGGCTACTACTCCAAGGTCACATCAACCTATAGTCAGACAAGACTGAAATGGGGCTACTACTCCAAGGTCACATCAACCTATAGTCAGACAAGACTGAAATGGGGCTACTACTCCAAGGTCACATCAACCTATAGTCAGACAAGACTGAAATGGGGCTACTACTCCAAGGTCACCTCAATCTATAGTCAGACAAGACTGAAATGGGGCTACTACTAGCAATGCCCTAGTGTGAATCATGGCTACAATTTAACCATGTCTTATTGTGGATTGTGTGTCATATGTAACCATGTCCAAAAGTGAATCATTGGACTCGTGTAACCATGTGCCAGTGTGGATCCTGGGACCCAAGTAACAATGTCCCACTGTGTATCATTTGAGCCTTGAAACCATATACCAGCGTGTATCCTGGGATACCTGTTTTCTGGAAGAGAGGATAGTACCTTTATCTAACCACAAAACATCATGGCTCTCCCATAGGAAAGATTGCGTTCAGTGATTAAGTGTTAAACATGGCACATTACTTGGTCACAGCTTTATATGAGGTGGGAAAACCTGCTCACTTCTTCGATGTCTTGTATAACATTAGTCAAGTACCCGTTTACCTCTGAGTATACTCATACCGAGTTCGGTACCTTTGCAACGACATACATGCGATCTAAACATACGTTTACTAAAAAAGAAAAACTGCTATACATGAATGGTGGATGAAGAGGATTGTGAATGGGGCTGAAAATGGGCTACTACTAAGTATTCAGTGGTATTAAGTTGTGTATAAGAATTCAGTGCCCCATGATTTGATGTCACATTAGTGATGAAACATAATGAATTTTTTTTTTTTTTTGCATTCGCCTTATTTCTCTATTCCCCAAGGCGGTGTGCGTTGCACTGTGGTATTTATTTTGCGCCTGTCTTCCCAGTGCATCCGACTTCAGCAAGCATTTTATGTAAAGGTTGCGTCCTGCATTTTCTAAGGGTTTGCTTCCCCGGGGTAACGGCCGGTACTGTGATGGGGATCGAACCCAGCACCTTCAGATTATGAGCCGTGCCACTAGGCCACGCCGTCCCCAAACATAATGAATGATTAGCGTAAGATGTAAAAGAAAAGCTAAGTAAATAGAACTGAATTATTGTATACTTTTTAGTGCATTTTAAAATAAAAGCAGTTTTTTTTTTTTTTGTTCAATTCATTTTGTTTTGTCATCCAGGCAGTTCAGGTCTGTAGGCGATGAGATTTTCTTGAAAGCGTTTGAAGATGCAACATTACCAATGGAAGAATGGACACACGAAGCCCACCTCCGCATGGCTTGGAATTACATCAAAGAGTATGGAAGGGACGGAGCCACGCCTTATATTAAGTAGGTCTAAGCACTTGTCATAACTTTTGATTTGACTTCTGGTTCCATGTGGCTGCAGCATATGCTCTGTGCCAGTTTTTTGTTTTTTTTGCGTTCGCCTTATTTCTCTAATCCCTAAGGTGGTGTGCGTTGCACTGTGGTTTTCATTTTGCGCCTATCGACCCAGTGTATCCGACTTCAGCATGTATTTTATGTAAGGGTCTACTTCCTCCTGCATTTTCTATGGGTTTGCTTCCCAGGGGTAACGGCTAGTGCAGTGATGGAGATCGAACCCAACACCTTCTAGTTGTGAGCCGTGTCACTTAACCACTAGTCCCTGCCAGTTTTATTTTTTTTTACAGTCTTCTTTATCTCCCCCAGTAAGAATCTTAAATCAGTTATGTTGTTTGCGCGAATGCCAACAATGCGTAAGTAAAGATCCCGTCACGCAATGCGGCACATAGGAAATATGGTGTTAGGCTCATATTATTTTGTAACCCAGGTCCAATGAAGAGATGTTGTAGGGGACACGACTTCCTTTCTACGCAACCAAATTACTGTTTTTCCTAAAGGAATCCATGCACTTTCCAGGTGCTGATGGAATTAACTAAACTTAATGTCATTATACTGGTTTAGAAGAATCTACAGAGTCTGTATACAACCAGTTTCTTGGAAGGTGGTCAACCAATGTCCAAGTCTATCTTAATAGACTCAAACACTAGAGCAAAGTAGACCAGCAGCCTGTTCAGCGCCATCTATGCTGCTCTTAACAAACCACCTAACCATGGCCGGTGTTATGCCATGTCACACAGTAAATTGCCTCTTATGACATGCTCTCTGTGGGGCAGTAGTGCTATTTTTGTCTTTGTCATACACAAAGACCCCGGCGACCCACTTGGTAATTGTGAATAACATAAGTTAAGAATTACAAGTTAAGAATTACATCGAAAAATGGTAACAGTTGTGTGTCACTTTTTCTTAATAAATTTTGAAGAAAGAAAAATGTTAGGTTTTCATTTGAAGCATCCTAGTATATTACAGAAAATATATTCTGATCATATTTCATATTATATTTATCATCAAAGGACTCAGGTCAAAACAACGTTATCTAACTTATAACTAATACTTTCAGATTATTCATTCAGAAATACAATGAGAAACACAGAGGAAAGGTAAGAACATATTTGGTAAATTCGCTTATGTCATTTCTGTAAACCCAGTCATGGAAACCTTTTTTTTAAAAGAGATTTACAACAAATAACATCCTGGCGTTTGTAAATGATGAAGTACGACGAAGAATCAAGAATGCAAGTGGACTGTAAAACGACCTTGCCACAATGTTCAAAAGATGAACGTTGATTTGGTATGGCTACATGTCAAGATCTAAAGGCCTTACAAATACTACAGGGCACAGTACATAGCAAGCGAAGGCATGTGATCAGTGAATATTTACTAGCAAGAAAACAATTTTGTTTTTAATTCAGTTTAAAATTATATTATTGTTGCAACCAGTTGTAATTATTACTATAAATTGTATTTGAAATGTATGTGTACTAAGATCAAGATGCTGAGCAGTGCATGAGCTGGAGCAGTCAACTGCCCATAGCTGACTGCTAGTGTCAGTGAACCAGATCTGCCAAGACCCTTCTACCCCTCCACGTGGTGATCCTGGATAACAGGCTGCAACAGGGCAGACTGGCTAAGGAGAAGGGATCGAAGAGGGCAGGCTAACTCATTACTCAAAAATGTCGGATGTATTGGACCGAAAGGTGCAAATATCGCAGTCAAGCTGTAAACTACAACATAGCGCATTCTGTTCTCCTGACTATATCCTGCTACTTGCAAATCCCTTTTTAGGGCTTAGTAACGGGAGATTGAGAACGAATGAAGAAGAAAGATTCCATCCCACTGCCATATTGAAAGCAATGAAGCTGCAAACAAACTAGCAACGTGTGAAGGAGCATCCCCAAAAACAGACCTAAACATTACATATGAGGCCAAGATCATAATTAAAGCCAACTTCAGGGAAAAATGGGCTGATCAACACCCCCGACTTCCGAAAAAAAAGACAGCAACTATGATCTAACTAGAGAAGAGCAAGTCATCATCTTCAGACTGAGAACTGGGCATAACAGACTCAAGGGCCATCTTTACAACAAAATGAGGATTGGGACAGATGACAAATGTCCATGTGGGGAGCATACCATGACCGTGGAACACATCCTACAAAGCTGCATGCTCACGCAGGAAGAGTGAGAACAATACTGGCCCTGCAAAACAGACATAAGACAAAAGCTGTATGGAGTTAAAACAGCCTTACAAACAACAGTTCCCTTTGTATAAGAAACCAGGACATTGTTTTGAGGATGAATGAAAAAGAAAGAGCATGAGTGACATTAGCAATAAAAACTTGCAGATACTACAGCAAGGAACGCACACAAAGTCAGTCTTTTAATGAAAATTACTTATCATTCAATTTTACATGGGTTGATGAGCTGAGTTGTCATATTCCATTTTGTGACTCTTGTGACAACATACAAATTCAGCAAATCACATTTATGTGACTAGTAAAATGGGAAGCTATTGGAAGGAATATTAAAACAAGCAGAGAAAAGCTGGTAAAAACAGGCATTCAGTGCAAAGGATCAGTAAGTAAGTTATTTAGTAGCAAAACTTTTTTTTTTAAATTGTGAGAACCGATAATGTCAAAATTTGTCTGAAAAACTGGACAAAACATTGAAATTGCTTAGCAGAGAAGGTTCTATAGAGGATGTTTAATTCAAAGATGAATGTCAAAAGTTCATAAATTAACCCTTTACAGCACGCAGAACATTAATTTTTTCTGATTTTGACATTTAGTAAATGTATTACGTTCTGTCATTTAATTATGTTATTTCAGGTTTTGAAATAACCTAAAACATGGCTGAAGATCCAGCACACACACAGCTTTCGTTTAATAAAGAGTTTCTCCTTATAGATGGATATTTACATTTTCCATCAATTTTAAAGTTGCGGCAGCATTCTGCAAGATGGAATTAGAAATTCAAGAACTGAGAAATGGCTTGGCTTGGCTTGGTTCGTTCTCAATCTCCCGTTACCAAACCCTGAAAGGGCTTAAGTAGCAGAATTTAGTCCAGAGAACGGAATGCGTTGTGTTGTAGTTTACAGCTTGACTGATATTAGCATCTTTTGGTCCAACACATCTGACTTCAGCAAGCATTTCTTTAGTACCTGGTTAGCATTCCCTCTTTGAACCCTTCTCCTTAGCCAGTCTGCCGTGCTGCAGCCTGTTATCCAGGATCACCATGTGTAGAAGGGTCTTGGCAGCTTTGGTTCGCTGGCCCTGATGCTAGCAGTCAGCTATGGGTCGCTGACCACTGCAGCTCATGCGCTGCTCAGCATCTTCGAACTGAGAAATGACTTAGTATTTCATCATGCATCTAGATATACCAATAGCTCTGAGCTATGTGGTAAGAAAGCCGTTTGGTTCTTCTCTGTTAGAGTGAGAGTCAGGGTCGCTGTGGAGGGAAACAGTACATATCAACATCCAGTATCAGAAAGGAGATTGAGGCAGCAACTTCAGCTCTGAGGTGGCTATCTGGGATCTCTTTAATGAGGAGCGTAATCATCTCTGACTCTTAATCTTAGCTTTGGGAGGTGCAAAAAGCTAGCTGTGGCATGAGTGGACATAAAGACCTCTAACTTCAGGGATTTTGTGTGAATCTATTGTCCTGGCCATGCTGGTATATGCAGGAATGAAAGAGCTGACATCCTTGCCTGTTACATTGGCAATGGACTGAGATAACATTTTGAAGATTAATGACCGCCTTTTGTATGAAGACGCTACAGTCGATAAACCAGCATTGCAGGATTTTAAAACCATACGTAGGTCCAGCAGAGAGGGGCACCAGAACGGACGGAGGAGTGTGTACAGCCAGCAAGCTACAGGAACCATCAGTATCTACACTCTTCGCTATTTCCTGAGAGGAAATTACAACCTATGGGTTTGCCCAGAGTGCAATGACATCGACTCTTAACAGAACAGAAATCATTCTTGGACAAGCTCTATATTGGAGCTGACCAGTTTTCTTTAGGTATGAGGACAGTCCAAAAAGAAACCAAACTATGTTAAAAAATAAAGAACAGTTTGTTTACTTAGTTTATTCAAATATTCAAACTTATCTCCTACTACATAGTTCCCTCCATTGTGGATACACCGATGCCAATGTGTTTTCACATTTTTTCATTCATCCTGGAACTCATTTTCTGGTATAATGTGTATGTCTCGTAGAAAATTTTCTTTGGATCTCTTCTATGGTCTAAAATCGGGTGGATTTCAACTTTAGTAACAAAGTCTGCAAGGCCAAATCCGAAGAATAGTTTCTGTGGGACAACAAGTGTCACACACTTTGCCAAAAATTCACGAATAAGTGATGTGTGCAAAATGAGAGCCAAATAAAACGTTACAAAGACACTCTGTAAGCTTCACTGGAGAACTGCAACATTGACACTGATAATTGGGAGAAAATTGCTGCTGATCGCTCTGTCTGGCGTAGTCAAATCTTTTCTGACATAGCACATATAGAGCAGACAAGAATCAAGGAAGATGCACGGAGACGAGCGAAACGAAAGCTTCCGTCTGACAGTCAGGCAGTGTTTCTCTACCCTCAGTGTGACAGATGCTTTCGAGCTCGGATTTGTTTGATCACCCATCTATGAACCCACTCCTGGATTGACAGATGACAATGTGGTCCTCTTCGGAAACAATGGACAAACAACAACTTTTAAACTGAAGGTCACTGTCACTGACATACAAGCAGTAACTACCTCGCTGCCTCACTTAGTTGCTATTCCATTTTAAAAGTCCCCTTTTTTGGGGTACTGCCCTCGTATATTAAAGTTAACATCTGAAAGCTTAGAAAAACAGAATGAAAACAATCTATTTTACATTCCTGTTTTCATCTTCCTTCAGGTCAAGTCTGTTTATAATGAAACCATCACAATGTTCTTTATCCACTTGGTTTCCGATGCAGTTGTTAAAAGTGTGAACTCCAGTGGTACCTTTGAAGATTTTTTATCCCGCAACAAGCATTTGATGGACAAAAACCTCATACTAGAATACTATAATAAGGAAACATTAAACAAGGAGCAGGCTCGAAACAGGTAATAGAACAAGAAGTCAGTCTTATGAAACAGGTAATCTTATTCTGATCTCGGGGGGAGGACTTGACCAAAGGGTTTGGGTAATAGAACAAGAAGTCAGTTTTATGAAACAGGTAATAGTACCAGAAGTCAGTTTTATGCAACAGGTAATAAAATCAGAAGTCAGTTTTATGACACAGGTAATTTTATTCTGATCCTGGGGCAGCACTTGACCACATATGGTTCGTTTAATAGAACCAGAAGTCAGTTTTATGAAACAGGTATCAGTAATCTTATTCTGATCCCTGAGGGAGTAAGTGACCATATGATTGTGAGCTTGGTTTAGAATCCTAATGTACCAGGTAAAAAATTACTGCTATGGTCAGTGAGTTTTTTTATGGTACGACCATTACTCCTAGTCAACACGGTTATAAATGACAAAATATGTTGGAAAATGTATGTACTGCCGCGTTCATATTCTGTCGGCAGTTCTTCTTTGCATTCAGGATCTTTGGTCATGCTATATCTGCAGTCCAGTGGCAGTACTTTCACCTATGAATGGGGCTGATCACATATGGGAGAGCACATGTGCAATGAGGTCAGTTCTGTGATCCACAGTTCTATGCGCCATTTTCCATTCTGATTCCTGGGAAAATCTTTTATTCACTGTATCTCTTCAGCGTTTGTCCTGAAAAGGACACTGTGTCATAGTTTATAGCAAAGCTGCGATATTTGCACCTTTCGGCCTGACACATCTGATTTCAGCTGGCTTTTTTCAGTACTGGGTTTACGTTCTGATTGCAATTCCTATTCCTTCGTCAGACTACACTAATGACTAGTGCAGCGTGTTTCCAGGGCCACCACGTGGAGGTGGAATAGGGTCTTGGTTAGCTATGGTTCGCTGACCCTGATGAAAGTGGCCAGCTATGAGTCGCTGGCTGCTGTCAGCTCATGCACTGCTGCATCTTGGCTCTTCATCCCTGTACCATGTATGTGCTTCTTAGCTTTATATTCACAATAATACCCCAGACATTATGACAGGACCGTCACGGATGGCACACACAGAGAACAGTTTGCCCTGTGAACACAGTTGAGGCAATAGCCAATTGAGAAGAATGGGTTCACACTGGCGATAGAATGACAGATTACCAGTCTTCATAACCCTGTCTTTACACTCATTATCTGGCCCTTCAAGTTCTGGAAGATGGTGGTCATTGTAAGCCTGAACTTACTCAAATATTCCTAGATGGCAACAAACTTATCATGTTTCATAAAGTCAGAAAAGTTATGCAATGGATTCCTTGTCACTCAAATACATTTGGCAATGACAAGGTAGTCGGATGGCCAAGAAGGGATTCAGTCAAAAACAACAATACACACAAACATCCCTACAGACAGTCAAACAACTAGTGAAGACTGCGAACAAAGAGTCTTGACTGAACAGATGGGGAATATTGGGAGAGAAATCTGCGATGTTAGGAAAGAGCTTCTTTCTCCGAGGCCAGACAAATGGAACACACTGTACAGAACTAAACAACAGCTCACAAACACTTTCAGATACCACCACTATATGGCATTGGGCCAAAGGATAGGTGCCAACAGGCTGCTGGATGAAAAACCATCATAACCCTGGACAGGGAATGCAGAGAGTGGTGCAACGGCAAAGCTTACGGTTAACCAGCTGATAAATAACATGCAGTATAACGATGCCATCGTCACAACAATATATCGGTACTGCACAGTGAAGATATCTGGTTGGGACTTTTCCACTAGAGTGAGAGGGTAAATTGCTGAACAAAGAGTCATTCAAAACAGCAACCTACAGTACAAGAACAGAGATGGAAGCAGTGACCGCAGCTCTGAGATGGCTAGCTGGGACCTCTTTAACAGAGGCAATCATCTTGTCAAACTCCCAATCCAAGACATGAGTGGATAGCTGTTGTAGAGGCCTCAAACCTGCAGGGGTTGGTGTGAATCTACTGCCCTGGTCATTCTGGGTAACGAATGAGCTGGAATCTTAGGAACACAAATTTAAAAATTAAACTAATCCTATTAAACATAGGAGCAAGGAAGTGGATAATCAAACTGTATAAAGCATTAATTAGACCTTGATCGAAGTACTGTGTACAGGTGTGGAGTCCTTATAGTTTAAGAGATATAAATATGCTGGAAAGGATACAAAGAAGAGCGGCAAAACTAATAGTGGGATTCCAGAATTACAGTTATGAAGAAAGAGTCAGAAAAACTGGCCTACATTGTCTAGCAAAGAGAAAAATTTGAGATGACTTAATACAGGTTTATAAGATAATCAATGGAAAGGGCATAGCTACAAATTAACTAAAGAAAGGTCCAGATTAGATATTAGAAAATATTTTTTAGTCGGAGAGTGGTGAATGCTTGGAATGCATTACCACAGGAAATAGTGGTGGCAGGATCAATTGATGCATTCAAGAATAGATTGTATGCGCATAGTTTTTATATCAAGGAACTGTAAAATAAACTGGTTGTATGCAGACTCTGCAGTCTTCTAAACCAGTATAAAGACGTTAAGTTTACAACAGCTTTATTTCAAATCCAGAAAGCTACTCCACCCATGACAGGCTTTTGGTGTGTGGAAATATGGAGCATCTTCTTTTGTCGGTACTACACCAAAGATAAAATAACTGCATTATAATGACAATACATTTTCCCAGGATGAAGAAACCTAGAAATGCATGCTACGGGTGACATTGATAATTATATAATTAGCCAAGAGTGACAGAACAGGTGGCTTCTAATTCAATATTTATAGCTAACCTTCCTGCTGAAGATGGATGTGTCGGACCGAAAGGTGCAAATATCGCAGTCAAGCTGTAAACTAGCGACACAATGCATACCGTTCTGCGGACTGCTTCTTGCAAAGCCCTGTTCAGGACTTGGAGATTGAGAACTTCTTCTTCGTACGCTGGAGATTGAGAACGACCGCAGAAGAAGATTAGCTAACCTCAAAAATAGGCTAATCAGCAGTTTGTTCATACTTTTTAACATTGAAATACACATACATGTTGTCAATAGTCAATAATGTAACTAGAAATTTGTTCATGCCCATAAATATTTATCTACAGATTCATCTACCCAGACAAAAAGAAACTTCCGTGACCAAACCGGTTTTCGATTGGCAAGATATGCAATATGACAGGGGTTAACGTTATTCTATTAGAGCTTTATTACTAACTTTTTTCCTTACCACTATCACTTCTTAACTCACATTTTTATTAAACGACTTACACGTTTTTAATACAGAAAAACAGTGAGTGTTTATTTGTTGAACATTATAATAGTAATACTAAGCATGAGAATCATCAAGGGTTTCATTATCTACACTTCTCTAATTAACTGTAATGACTTTCAAGAGTTTCGTGCAATTAGCACAGGTTTTTATATTGCACTAAAATTACCCAGAGCTCTAATCACGTGTTTGGAATCTAACAATTTGTTCTATTCACCGTCTATATCCCTGTGTGATGATATAATACTGTCTATCTACTTGTTGTCAGTCCTAATCTCTCTGTCCTCGCTCATCTGATGGCCTTATGTTCCACCTCTCAGCTTACACAATGTGAATGTCTTCTGAACCTCTTGTTTCGCCTCAACGTAATGAAGATGTCTACAGTGATCAGATCTGCTGGTTATTCTTCTTCGTCGACGGTTGTCAGGAACTCGTCGACTGTAGCTGTGCTCGTGCCGATGACAGACAACAGTGGTTCTGTTACTGTGGTTATCAGACCAAGATAACACATGAGTTATGACGTTTTGTCCAGGACAACAGCTTTGTGTTGAAGCAACATGTCTCCCTCTGACGAGAATGCAGACGAATGCCACTCAGGGACTTGGAAGTCAGGTCATGTGTGACAGGTGTTAGCGACGACTCAAACAAAACATCACACACCGACAGATTCTTATACGTGCGTGGTCCCTCGTTGCCTGACAGGGTTGGTCTACTTCGGTGACTTCTAATCTAGTTATTCACTGGTTATGTTCTGTAGCTTCTACTCTGGTCTATTTCCTACCTACTAACTGCACTTTCTGATCTCTGTCCCTAGCGCACTCATCCCCCAGTTTATATGCTAAGCTCTCCGCTTTGGTCAATGACTTCTATTTTCTTGAGTTCAATTTCATCAAACTTTATTTGAACCGGCGTCACCAGAGAAGGGATACCTTGTTTTTCACCCTACTATGTGACCTAGATGGTCGTGGAATTCCCAGTAGAAATAGTGGCAAGGTAGCTATTTTGGCTGGACAGTCTTAAACTGCATTATTTAAGAATTAAGAACAATGCCCCATCCAATGAACTGAACCTCTCGGGCAGGGTTCTCAAATTATGTGTGGGTACCACGAATTGTATTTTCAGGGCTTCCCTGGCATTGGCTCATTGGACCCTTGTAACTCTGTTACAATAAGCCAGACAATGAACACGAAGTCAGATTACAATCAGCGGGGATGGTGTGGGCTAGTGGTTAAGTGACATGGCTCACAATCTGAAGGTGCTGGGTTCGATCCCCATCACGGCACCGGCCGTTACCCCGGGAACCTTAGAAAATGCAGGAGGAAGCAGACCCATACATAAAATGCATGCTGAAGTCGGACGCACTGGGCCGACAGGCGCAAAATAAAAACTACAGCGCAATGCACACCGCCTTTGGGAATAGAGGAATAAGGCGAACAAAAAAGAAAGAAAAGATTACAAACACAAAATTGTAAAAAGCCAGCATCCATGTTTAATAACTTATCTACCAGTTTTTTGCCTTTTTTTTTTAGAGAAGTTTTCAGTTCATTGAGTATGTCATTTTTTATTGGATGAAACATGTTGATACGTCTGTGAATGGTTTGATGTAACAGGCAGCTACAAACTCAGTGTGCAAGTTAACTTTTTGACTGAAGACTCAGACTCGATAGAGACGAGAGTGCAAACGCTATCACTTACCATCTGTTTCCACTACTAAAACACCAAGATATCCCACCAAGCAAAAAAAGCAGATGATAAATAGTATCTTCATCCCTACCCTGTGCTACCAATGTCAGACATGGACATTGAATAGGGCTCAAGAATAAAAGTTAACCACCTGTGAAATGTGGTGCCTATGAAAGTCACTAACAACACCAGAAGAGGAAAGAATCACACATATGAATTTTCGGGAGAAGGTTGGAACAATTCCCTGCCTAAATTACATCAAGCAACAAAGAATGAAATGGTTTTACATTGTTAAACTTAATGTCTTTATACTGGTTTATAAGACTGCAGTCTGTATACAACCAGTTTCATTGACATTTCCTTGCTCTAAAATCTAAGTGTATATTCTTAAATGCATTAATTGTCCTTGCCTCCACTACTTTCTGTGGCACTGCACTCCAAGCATTCACCACTCTCTGACTAAAAAAATATTTTCTTTAGTTAATTTGTAGCTATGCCCTTTCCTTTGATTATCTTATAAACCAGTATTAATTCTTCTCTTTTCTAGACGCTGTAGGCCAGTTTTCTGAGTCTGTCCTCATAACTGTAATCCCACTATCAGTTTTGTTGTTCTTCTTTGTATCCTTTCCAACATACTTATATCTTCTCTACAATAAGGACTCTATACATGTACACAGTACTCCAATTTAGGTCTAACTAATGCTTTATACAATATATATATATATATTTATCACACCTAATATTGCAAATTTTCACTGCTACCTGGACTTGCTCACTCACATTACCTGTATGATCTACAAGATGTGTTCAAATGAAACCGGAGCTAACTGCACCAAGTGAACATATGTACGATGCGCATAATAACGTCACTTCTGGTGTAAACAGCACATACCAACTGTCAAGTTTGCAAAATTTCATTATCCTCT
Organism: Ariolimax columbianus; assembly: GCA_036924085.1. Lineage (NCBI taxonomy): Eukaryota > Metazoa > Mollusca > Gastropoda > Stylommatophora > Arionidae > Ariolimax > Ariolimax columbianus. The sequence continues at coordinate 49,929,572 of JAVGWX010000006.1, read as the reverse complement.
GACTCATAGTTTCCTCATCAGACCGTTGAAAATATGGCGGTTGTGTGATATGGAATCCGTCCAGAGTTGATCAGCGATTCGATTTCTAACAGCTAAAGGATCTCGACCAGTTCACATTCATTACAGAATGCAGCCAGTATATGGTGACACAAGTGTGTCGAAGACAACAGTGGAGACCTGGACAACGATGTTTAAAGAAGGACGTGAGTTAACGAAAGATCTTCTGAGACCAGGTCAGGCGCATATTGTTGTTGTCAGAAGGTGCCATCGTCAAAATTGATGCAGCAATTCGGGTGGACCGTCTCCGGAGCTTACGTTCACCACACTTTTTCTGCGATGAATGTCAACATCCTTCAGCTGTTAGAAACCGAATCGCAGTTCAACTCTTGATGGATTCTGTATCACACCGGCTATGTTTTCAATGGTCTGCTGAGGAAACTTTGAGTTGGAGGATTATAAAATTTTGCAAACTTGACGGTTGGTTGGTATGTGCTGTTTACATCAGAAGTGACATTATGCACATTGTATGTATGTTCACTTGGTGCAGTTTGGTCCTGTTTCATTTTAATACACCTTGTATTATAACCCCTAGGTCCCGTTCCTTTTCTATCATTCTAATATTGTTCTCGCCAATTCTGTAGTTATATTCCATATTTTATCTACCCATGTGAATGACTGTACGTTTATCTACATTAAACTCCATTTGCCAGCTACATCGTTTATATATATATCTAAAACAAAATTGGTCCAAAATTGAAGTTTTGTGTGCCATTTATTTCGATCAAATATAGCTCTAAAGGGGTGTAACAGTCCCATTCACCTGGCATTCAAAATAATTGAAACTCAACACTTTCATAAATCAGATGTAAAAAATGTGTAATCTCAAGAATAAAATGAAAACATGCAAAGCTAAAATCAGAATTCCAGAAAAACCTAAAGGGGTGTAACAATCCCATTCACCGGGCATATATGGCGCACAAAATAATTTCTTCTTCTTCTTCCTTGTTCGTCTTTAGACCTCAACTTCAATGACTCTAATGAAGGTGGCAGTTGACTCAAGGCTCTATACACTTCTGTACAGCTTCTCGTGGAAGGACACTGGCTGTTGCCAAATGCTACTTCTTTTGTCAGTATACAGGACTGCAAAATATGTTCTGCCTTCATGGGGGCTGTGCCACAGGCACAAAGGTCTGTAGTGCTAATCTTGAACTTGTTGTACAGATGACATCTAAGTCTATTGTGACCTGTGCGTAGCCGGAGAATGATCACCTGGTCTCGCCTGGAGAGTTGATGGTAGGCATCGTTTTCTATGTGGCCAGGGTGGTCTTTTTTCCATTTTGCACTGTCCGTTGCCCTGATGAATGCTTTAGTCTCATTGTATGTGATTTCTGTATTACTCTGCTGCAGCATTCCTCCCTCTCTGGTGGGTCTGTCTGCCTCCTTGTTGCCTGGAATGTCACAGTGGGCTGGTATCCACTGGACTATGCTTTTATTTTAAGCACTGGGACAGTCGTTCAAGTGAGTCTGCCAGAGCACTGAGTTCATTTTTGTGCTGATTCGTGAGCACCATTAACACTGCGAGGGCGTCTGTGAAAATGACCACTTGCTTTTTTGCCTGCTCATTATTGTCTATAAGGGTTTCAACTGCTTGTCTCAGGGCAATGAAGTTGCCACAGCGTCTGCCAGTGGCAAATGCTGTTGAATATACTTTGCTTTGTAGTTTTATAATGTTCCATCCTCCCCCGTTTCCAATGGCATTTTTCGTTGAGCCATCCGTATAGGCGTGTGTCCAGGCTGTTGGTGGAAATTTTTGGTAGATGTAATTTGTAACTAGCAAAATAATTTAAACTCAACACTTTCATAAATCAGATGTAAAAATTGTTTAAATCAGAATTTCAGCGAATGTTTGTTAGTCTTCTGCATCTTCATTATCACCTCCACCGCTGGACTGGCCTTTCTTGGCATTTTTCCTCTTGACACGACCTGATTACAAAATACATACAAATATAATTGCAAGCTGTATAAAACTTCCACATCATCAAAATGCATAAGATGCTTACCAGCAAACTGTTCTTATAAAAAGCAACATTTCCTGAACAAGGAGGTGTAACAGTTTATGTAATCAGAAGACTTTTGTGATGTGGGGAGTTGACTACTTCTCTCACTCATTTTACCATTCAGGGCAGAAGATGCAGCACAGTGAATAAGCTGACAGTAGTCAGCAACTTTTTCCTACTCTGTTCACTCTCAAATAATCACATCTAAAGTTGTAGACTGCAGTGTACCAGGTTATGTAATCAGAAGCCTTTAGTTGACCACTTCTTTCGCCTCATTTTACCATTCAGGGCAGAAGATGCAGCACAATGAATAAGCTGACAGTGACTTTTTCTACTTCTTCATTAGCACTCAATATCTATTTCCCTTATAAGCATGGCAGCCCTGGTCAGGCTTTTCTCATTGCCATCTCACAATTGGGTTGGGGGAGAGTCATGCAGTCACTCTGCTCATCTTGTGGAGCTGGAAGCCCTGTAAAACATGTTCCATCATTTGTTCTCCCCATATGGGCAAAAAGGGATGATTTTTCAGTGTGCCATTAGCAGTCCGAATATTGCTTAATCTCTTCTTGACAAAAAGTAGTATGCCTCTTCTTCTTCGTTCGTTCTCAATCTCCTGCTACCAAGCCCTGAGCAGGGCTTTGCAAGTTGCAGTCCAGAGAACGGAATGTGTTGTGTCGTTAGTTTACAGTTTGGCTGTGATATTTGCACCTTTCAGTCCGACACATCAGTCTTCCACAGGATGCCTCTACTATAATAAAATCCTGGAATCAAATCCTGGGCACATGAGAGCAGAATTTTGACGTGTGAAAAATGAAGTGTTTGAGCAAGGTCATCGGTGTTACCAGGAGAGACAAAATGCGGAACGAAGACATTCGCAGTATGGTCGGCACTACGTCTTGTGCCGAATACATTTCCAGGCAGAAAATAAGTTGGTTTGGTCATCTCATGAGAATGCACCCTCATCAACATCTACTGATGGCTTACAACGCGGATAGATCTGGTTGCAGGACAAGGGGATAGTGATTGTGCAGTGACACGGGCTCACATTGACCGACGCAATGCACTTGGCGCAGGACAGATGACTTAATCTCCCCATGACACACTCAACGGCACAAGTGGAAAGAAAACTAACTATGCCAAATGTTCATCATTGCATTCCCAACATTCAGGTTGCCCCACCAATAGATCAGCAGACTCAACTGTAATGTGATCAGTGCATGACATTCTGTAAAAGACAAATGATGCTCTAACTACTGTTAATCAAAGGCTCTACAACTTAGTCGACCTGTACTTCTACAGGGGCAGATGCCCTGTGCAGGTCCCAGCCCTGGTATTACCTGGATGTATCAGGAGAAGGGTTTCCTGCTTAGAGGGCCAGGCTTACGTAGCTTAATACTCTGCTGCGTTGGGACAAGCACTTACGGAAGGTGGTTAACCGATGTGCGAGTCCATCTTAACAGAATCAAACACTAGAGCAAAGTAGACCCGCGGCCTGTTATGCATCATCTATACTGCTCTAAATAAACCACCTTAACCATCGCCAGTGTTATGCCATGTCACACAGTCGCCTCTTATGACATGCTCTCCGTGAGGCGGCGGTGCTATTCTTGTCCTTATCATACACAAAGACCCCGACAGACCACTCGAACTCTACTTTCATAATAAAATATGACTTTCTAAATGATTTATCTTGATTTTCGTATACAAGTTTATATGAACAAGTACAAATTTTAAAATGGCAATGAAACTAACCAGGTCTGCCACCGCCATAAGGCGAGCGCAAAGAGAAGTCAATGTGCTTCTGAGAATCCAGCCGGACAACATAGCTTGGGATGTTGACTACCTGCTTACGAACTCTAAAACACAAAGGACACCAAAGTTAAAATACCATTCAAATTTACACACACAAATACACATAAAATATTCCAAATCAAATCAAGAATATAGAACACAAAACAAGTAATGTGTATGTATGGTGGTTGGTTGGTTATTGATCCAGCGACCTATGGACTCCTGCCCTTTGGCCGAATGCCATACAGTGGTATCTGCAAGTTTTTGTAAGCTGTTGTTTAGTTCCGTACAAAGTGTTTCATTTGTCTGACCTCTGAAGAAGCTCTTTCCTAACACCGGCAAGCGCCAGACATTCAAAAAGATGATTTTCAACAGTTTCATAAAGATGTGTGCACAGTCAGCACTCTGGAGTATGTTCTGCTCAAGTGACTTAAGTTGTATGTGTTGAGTGCGAAGTTGAAAAATGTTGCTCTGGTCTCTCCTATTCAAGAGATTCATGTTGTTTTTGGGATAGCCATATGTTTGTAGATTTATTTCTCATTGCCCATCTATTCAGCCAGGCCTCTTTGTTTGCAGTCTTCAGTAGTTAAACATTTGACTGTCTGTAGGGCTGTTGGTGTGTTCTTGAGTTGTTCCCTTCTTAGCCAGTCTGCCTGCATTGTCATTACCAGGTTTATTTGAGTGACCAGGGATCGATTGCATAACTATTCTGACTTCATAGGATGTGATGAGTTGGTTGGCATCTAGGGATATTTGGGTACGTTCAGGCTTACAGTGACCACCATCTTCCAGAGCTTGAAGCGCAGACAATGAGTCTGTAAGGATTATGATGCTTTTGATGGGAAAGCATCAAATACAGTTCTCAAGTGGTACAGAGCTACTTCCAATGCTGTTATTTCTGCCTCATAATTTGAACTAAAAAGAACCAAAAATAAGTTATATAATTATATGAACCTGATGGAAAATAACATTACCTGTGCATAACATTTTTGCAAATGAGTTTCAACAACTTTAGCAGTGAATGTCAATCTGACCCAGGGTCAAGATATGACAGTAGACATAGGGAAATATCCCAAGTGGCCTACTAGAATACTTTTATTCAAGCTTGTCTGCAGGAGTAATAAAATAGCTGTATTATCAAACAAGTGTGAAATGAAATTTTCACAAATAATTTGCATCTAAATATCAATTTACACAATACAACTTCAAATGTAGCCTACTACATCCTAATATATTTGAAACAAAGGGCAAATACAACACCACCTGTAGATTGGCTTCTGCGAGGACAAGTATTTTTAGTTAAATCGATACCAAAACTTATAAACAGCATTTCATTATTCGAATGAAACTAAAATCTGTGTAATTTAATACAAGTGACAATACCATCTATCATTACATTCAGACTTGTAGAAAGTTTATAAAACAACTCACTGAATAAAATTGGAAAAATATTAAATTCTTAATATTAATTATGTTATTTTTATATTTAGAAAAGCAACGAACCTATAAACAAATCTCTTAACTCTAATAGAAATAAAAATGTGCATTAGCAACAAACCTGATGTGCCTCTGCCTGATCAGAATACGAGCATGGTGAATGCTTTTGGCCAGGCCCAGCTTGAACACCTGTGTTTGCAGACGTCGCTCAAGGAAATCTTCAAGCCTCAACCCCAAGACATAATCGAGCTTCATCTTGCCCTCGTCAAGGACACCGATGCGCACCAATCGGCGAAGGAGAGCATTACCTGTAAGATTATTTCATACAAAATTATATTTAGACTTCCGATACACAATTAGAGTGGTCTGTGATAGTTGCGTTCTGCAAAGGAGACTAAATGACGATGATAAACAATGGCATGGATGGTTTCTTTTTCCACCTTTAGTGACATGCCATGTATGGTGAGTGCAACCGTTCCACTCTTTCATACAAAATCAGGCTCGTGATCAACCCAATGAGAAGAATGTACTGACAATAGAATTTCAGAAAAGAAATGAGTGGGCATCAAAACATATAGATTACTATCCCCATAGGAAAACGGGGACTAACATACTGATCAGACTATGTTAGTCAGGATCAGGTGAAATATACTAATCAAGACCCTAGCTCACTTCCAAACAGTTCTCCTTGGAAACAGGCTATTTTATGGCAGTCTGACTAACGAGGTGAGGATCCCCCTAGTGAGGAGTCTCACATTGCACCACAACATCAGTCCATTTTCTCAAGTATACCTCAGAATGTGAGGACAGCCACTGTAACCCGCGCCCAAAGAACATCGTCAAGGAGTCATTAACTCAAGTATAAGTCGCATTAGCAACAGAAAAAAATCTATTAAAAAAAGACGCCAACAGGGTGGGGTGGGTGCACAGATAGTTGCCTATAGATAGAAATGAGTGTTTAAAAGATTATGAATCTTGTTTTCAGCATTAGACAACAGACATCCTCTTGAACAATGTTATTCAATAGAACACCAATATCTGTAATTATGCAATACAGTTGTTTTGCTATCAAATGCAGGTACGTATTGTTTTCAGGGCGTTCTAATTATGAACAAGGAAAGTATTTCTGAAAATAATTTCTATGCTCACAAGCTAATGGGTACAAGTTTTTTATTTCATGAATTTGATTGAGGTTTAGTTTCGTCTTTTCGGCTCCTGAGCGTGAGCCTTCCGGCCCTACACATTTAGTTTCAGCACATTTGTTCGGGCACGGATTTGCCTTCCCTCTTTGATCCCTGTTCTCTCAGCCACGTTGCATGGGTGCAGCCATACATTTCCTACCAAGTGGGTAGTATGAACCGTGTTGTTCTGCTAGGTCAACACCACCCATATTTTGGTTAAAGGAATAGATTGGCACGGATATGTCGTGGTCTCTTCTGCCTTCCACTACGCCACACGAAGCAGAGGACATTTCTGCACAACCATTGATGGACAAAACAGATCATTGGTGCTTGTCATACCATGTAGTGGCAACCAAGTTTCCTCCCTGAAGCATCTAGCTTCCCCCTTCTTGAATTTGACTTTTTCTTTGAATAGCTACCCTTTTCAGTTTGTCCAAATAGTGGTACATGAATACACTTGGTGTTCCAGAATGATTGTTGCTGAACATTGGAAAAAGTATTTGCCAAAATAAAGACGACTTTTTTTTCAAGATATCCACTGTCATGGAATTCTTTTGCCAATCTAAAATATTTTAAATAATGTAGGATTGTAGGTATAGATGTATTGCCTAGTCCTGATTATCCACGGTGGCTTTAAAAATAAGAAATACCTTCATTTTTTTAAAACCCACTAACAAAGCAATCAGCGCAACACGAAGGAGAGAAAACTTTTCATTACACCCCCAACTTTGCATATTGACAAAAACATTTAGTTTTGCAACTTGGAATCCTGGTATTCAAACAGGCATGTTGTTAATGTCTGTTGCCAAGTGTCCGAAGGCTGGCTATAGTAGGTATTTTAAACTTTCTTCGGCTTACTAGGCTTGGGGAAAGTACAAATAATTTGGGTAGATTTTTTTTAACTATAATTTTTGGCCGGGCAGCGGCCATTAAGCCTACTTTTTTTTAATTTATAACTGCCAAGCAATTTTTAATGTGCTCTACACTGAAAACGGGAGTCACTACCCAGAGATCAGGGGAATTTTTACCAGAAGATCCACATGAAAAATTCTGGCCTCCACCGTGTTACGAATCCACAACTTCCGGCACCCGAGGCGGACACCTTACCTCGAGACCACTAAATCCCCTACTTTTGCAATTTTAATGATTTATTTTTTTAATGGTCAATATAGTCAGCTGTAACACCACAGACAGAAAGAGACAGATGAGAGTTGTATGACTAAGGACAGCATCAGTTGTGATGTTAACTGACTGTTTTGTCAGGCATAGTCCATCGGCCTAAGAAATAAAAATGATAAATAATTAAATGTTTACCTTCAAAAAGGCGTTTCTGATCTTTTTCATCCAGTGTGAGCAACTCTCGAGCAGCCTTTCTGATTTTTCCTAGTGCATACTTGACTCTCCAAACTTCACGCTTATTCCGAAGCCCATATTCTCCTATGAGCTTGAGCTCCTGATCCAAACGCTCCTTTTCAAAAGGTCGACGAGGGGTCGTGCATGTTTTGCCTTGAAGATGTGGGATACCACCTGGCATTGTAGATTTTCACTATACATAGGATATAGAAAAACAGTACAAATTTTAGGGAATTATTGCAATTACAATTCTTGGAAATCAGTCATTTATTCAGTGAATTACTCCCTATTGTGACGTGGGTAGCAAAGAAAAGTACAATTTAAATAATTTCATCCATGATACTTGCATCGAATTTAGGAAATAAAATACATTCTTTATCTTCACCAATCATCCTGAAAAGGATGCTGTGTCGCTTACAGCAAGGCTGCAATGTATGTGTCTCTCTGCCAGACACATCCGATTTGAGGACTTTTTGGTACAGGGTTTGCCTTCCCACTGCATTCCCTATCTCTTGGCCAGAATACACTAGTGACTAGTGCATCCTGTTTCCAGAGCCGCAACGTAGAGATGGAATAGTCTTGACCAATTATGGTTCGATGACCCTGATGTAATCAGCCAGCTTTGAGTCGCTGGCTATTGTCAGCTCATACACTGCTTCATCCTGGCTCCATAAAATAGTTTGATAAAGATGCTAGTGGGACTAGAAGTAAAGAGAAGGTGTTGGTGATGGATAGGACACACATTACGGAAACCAGATGATTAGCATTACAAGTCAGGCTGTTCTGGAATCCTCAGGGCGAAAGAAGTAGGGGCAGACTTAAACACTCACGGAGAAGTGAAAACGAGACAACCTAAAAACAGTAGGAAAGATTTAAGGGGGGGGAGTGGAAATGATAGCGCATGACAGAAAGACTTGGCGAATATTTGTTGAGAACCCATGCTCCGCGACGAGTCAAACGGTTTTGATTGATTAAATTCTTCCCAAATTTTTGGAAAATGTATGTTTATTAGTAATTATTTAGTCAAATCTAGTAGTTGAAATATATTTTTCACGTGATCTCGTTACAATCTTTTAGAAATTAATTCACTAGGTGTGCTTCAGGTTGGTAGATATTGTTTGTCCTCTGTGACATTGACTGTTTTCTGGCTCTTCTCAAGGTTTACATTGCACTCCTTTTGGGGCACATCTTACTGATACTGGCCTAATTTGCTGTTCAGGTCTCACCTGTTACTAGTGGAACTTTACAAGTATTGCCATTATTAAATTACTACACATGTTCATAACTACGAAAGTGCTAATTTTATGTTCACATTTTTCATTCATTGTAAATTGTTTGAAATATGGAAATTACTTCAGCTATGCTGAATATCAATCACTCTATCTCAGCAGTCCCATGAGTTTAAGTGTCTGGGCAAAGCCGAAGTTGAAATGAAAGAGCTGACAGCAGAGCCAGCGACTCATAACTGGCTGCTTACATCAGGGTCAGCGAACAAGACCCTATTATAGGCCTACAAACGACGGACAATGAAACATACTGCACTAGTATTCTGGCTAGAGAATAGGAATCACAGTGGGATGGCAAATCCTGTACCCAAAAAAGTCAGCTGAAATCGTATGTCGAGCTGACAGGCACAGGTATAGCAGCATTGCTGTACGCTACAACACAACGTCCTTTTCAGAACAGGCACAGAAGTATCTGGGCGGTATTTCCGGCAGATGGTAGACCTGATAGGGAAATTGAGATTAGATGCAAGAAAGCATTTGCTGCGACTTAACTGCCACCACTATATAAACATCCAAACATCAGCTTGACTTGGCCTTGGAGACAAAGCAGCGATTAATCAACAGTATATTTATACGACACGTGTTAAAATTAAAAAGGACTTCCTTCTTCTATGTTTGTTATCAATCTCCCACTACCAAGCACTGAACAGGACTTTGCAAGTAGCAGGATGTAGTCCTGAGAATGGAATGCGTTGTGTCGCTAGTTTACAGCTTGACTGCGATATTTGCACTTTTCGGTCCGACACACCCGTCTTCAGCAGAGAAACAGGACCTAACTGCACCAAGTGAACATACGTATAATGCGCATGATGACGTCACTTCTGATGTAAACAGCTCAAACCAAGTTTGCAAAATTTAATTATCCTCCGACTCATAGTTTCCTTAGCAGACCATTGAAAACATAGTGGGGGTGATACGGAATCCATCCAGAGTTCATCAGCGAGCGGTGATTTGGTTTCATTTGAACACGCCTCGTACCAATTCTATGTTACCAGTGTCAGACCTGGTCTTTGACCAAAGTCCGTAAGAGTAGAATTTATACATGTGACATTAAGTGTTTGTGAAAGGTCATCAGTATCACCAGTGTGATTGCTGATTGCAAATAACATTCAAACATATTCATACGTCAGAAAATGCAATAGTTCGGCCATGATGAATCATCTCATAAGAATGCACCATGATCAACTTCTACACTGATAGTTACACTATCTATCCATCTGTGTTCTTTGCGCGCCAAATATGGCGCATAAGGCAGAAACAAAGGATCTCCAGTTGGAATGGTGTGAAGCCACTGTTTTTAGATTTTGTATGGTGCTGAGGCTCATAGTTCAGCCCTCTCAGATGATTGTTCTTCCGAGTGTTTCTTTGGGTGTCCCTCTTTTCCGAACGCGCTTTGGTGTCCATTTGAGTGCTTGCAATGGAAGACGGTTGATGTTCATTCGAAGGACATGTCCGATGTATGTCAATGTTTCCCCCACCCCCACCGGATGTCTAGCTACATAACATGGTACGAGGAAGACAAAACAGCAATTGGATAGATGACATAAGAACGATACTGCAACAACATGGTCATGGACGTATGACGACCATGAGTCAGTGTGCAGAGTACTGTGAGTAAACAGTAGAGAAATCTAGAAGTCCACGACCACATAATCTTCATGATCCAGATCATGATCTCTCTGACAATTTCTAACTCTAAGTCAAACTCAAAGTGAGTAAGACCTGGTAGTGGTAAGTTAAAGTACTCAAGTAGCATGGATGGGATTTCGTTTAAGCCAATTTCTAGTTTGTCTATATGAATAAATTAACTCTAAAGCACATAATGCAAAATTTCTACATCTAAATTTATAAATTATTTTGGTAACTTAAACAAATATATAACAATTAGCCGACGAAAGCAACCTACATACAATTCAGAATTTTTAAGAAAAAGAACGTGATTTGTTACAGAGGAAGTGAGTTAGCTGAAACTAAGTAGTGCAGATTAAACAAATAACTGTTATTGCTATAGAATGAAACACGTCAACATTTTTGTAAATAACTAATTATGTGTGTTGTATTGTCTTTCAAAACTCTTAAATATTTAACAAAATATCTCTTATTTTAAATATTAATGCGCATTAATATTTTACTTTAAAATAATTCAAAGCTTTCCTGCAAAAACCCACGAAAGTATTTGTATTTTCATCGTACTAATATCTTTTTCTAATAAACTCTCACCATGTCTACTAAGGTTTAAAAAAAATTGTAAAACACAATTTATAATTTAAACAATTACATTTGTAAAAATCATTGATTCAATCTACTGAAGGCTAAAATATAATCTATTCGACGATATATCATCGTTCAATACTTATTTTATATTTATGATAATGTATCGCTATCACTTTATAGATATAAATCGTTCATTTTAAAGATATTACAACTCTTCCCACAAAAGGCAGGTCCAGGCCCCCACAATTTTTAATGACACTCGACTGATCAAGCAAACTCGGCAGCAGTTTTGGCAGTGCGTAAGATCTCCTGCCTGTTACCTCGGATAGTTGACTGATAAACTGAAAAAATTGCGTCACGGCTGCAAAAATTCAACCAAATGTAGTGGGATTAGTGATTACACCCGCATAGTTCTAGCATCCAGGGGAAGCTCAAGACACCGACCTGTTCAATAAGATCGAACTATGCGAGCTGAACAAGCAAATCAGACGCATACACTAAGTAGACTATGCAAAGCATAGATTGCAAAAACTTTCAAAGACGCCAAAAAAAGATGAAGCATAATCAAATGTAGGAAATATCTTCAATCAATCAAAGCCCGTCGCTCCATTCGATGGATATGCCCTTTACAACATCGCGCCAGCATACACGGCCTGGGGTGCTCTTTCTGTCCGCATTGTTTTCTCAGACTTTCTTCGTCAGGCGGGCCATGATGATACACGCCTTGCCAAGCCTACTGTCTATCTCCTTCTCGGGCGAGAGAGTGTTGTTGATGGCAGACCCGAGATAAGTAAAGCTGTTGACAACCTCCAGAGGGACGTCATCAATGTTAATGAAGGGGGTAGTGTTATATATGCGCATACCTTCGTCTCTCAGTCTCTGGAGAACCTCCTCACCATTGGTCACTAGAACCGCATCATCCGCAAATATCATCTCCCTAAAGAACACCGTCCTCACCTTGGTTCTCGCACGCAGTCAGGACAAGTTAAACAGCCGCACATCTGATCTGGTGTACAGATAAACAGGGGTGTCATAGACGTACGATAGGAGCAAGGAGAAGAATATCAGAAAGTGGGTTGGCGCAAGCATACATCCCTGCGTCACTAAATTCTTGATGGGAAATGAGTGTGGAGATAATCCGTCGTATAGGACTGAGCCATTCATGTCAGTGTGAAAAGAAAGTATCATGTTGCGCATTTTTTTTTTGGTAGGAGGGTGGGGGCAGTCGATCGCCTCGAGGAGTTTGAATAGATCCTTTTTACTAACCAAGTTGAAGGCCTTTGTGGGGTCTAGAAACATGCATAGCAGCTGGTCCTGTTCTCTGCACTTGTCCTGGATATGGTGAAGAGAGGAAATCATGTCCGTTGTCGATCTACCTACTCTGAAGTCACGCTTGGATTCTGGGTACACCCTGTCCACGATCAGTCTTAATCTGTTGAGTGGCATGCGGACGTAAACTTTGCCTTCAGCGCTCAGGAACGAGGAGCTATAATTATTGTAGACACCGCGGTCACCAGTATTTTTGTAAATCGTCACGATGAAAGCATCACGCATATCTTGGGGGACTGCGCCTTCCTCCCAGCAGGTCAAACATCGGCTATGCCAGTGCTGATTTCCCACATTTGATGACTTCGGTCAGGATATCATCGCTATCTGGCGCTTTGTCGTGCGAGAGGTAGTCGAAAGCCATGCCAAGCTCCCACAGAGTAGGTGGTCTGTCAAGATCCTCCATAATGGGCAGGACCTGTAGCCCGCACAAGACCTCGTCAGTGACCACCGTTTCCATGAGTAGAACTTTGAGGTGTGCTCCACCCATCACGGAGGGGTAGAAGGAGAGCACCTTTCACCGTAGAGCCGTGGTGATCTTTATGCCTCTGTATTTGCCATGAACATGTCCCGTCTTTGCATTTAGCTGAATTTATTCACAGTTTCTGCCAGAACTCATTCGCGCATTGTCTAGCGGTGCGTTGATTGTTGCCTCGTCAGTATTAGCAGTCTTAAAATAACACAGCTATGAAGATCTAGACCAATGTATGCACTCACGGAGACATCTCTCAGCAGAGCAGCAAGGTTGGTAATACATATACAGTGGATCCCAACCCACTGAAATATTGAAGGCAATAAAGCTGCAGACAAACTAGCAGAAGGTGGAGGAGCATCCCCACAAACAGACCTGAGCATCACGTATAATGATGCCAAGACCACAATCAAAGACAACTTCAGGGAAAATAGGCTGATCAACACTAGGACTTCCAAAAACAAGACAGCTGCTATAATTTAACTAGAGAAGAGCAAGTCCTTATCTTCAGACTGGGAACTTGACATAACAGACTCAATGGTCATCTTTACAGCAAAATGAGGATTGGGACAGATGACAGGTGTCCATGCGTGGACATACCATGATCGTGGAACACATCTAATCTTACAAAGATGCATGCCCCCGCAGGAAGAGAGGGAACTGGCCTCATGAGACAGTTATGAGGCAAAATCTGTATGGAGATAAAAACAGCCGTACAGACCTTGATTTGAAAATGAACGCAGAAGAGAAGTAGAAGATTGCAAAATTTGGAAATCGTACATGGGTCCAGCAGAGATGAGTGCCTGAGAGAACGGGACAGGACTGCGTACAACTAGCGAGCTAAAAAAAAACCCATCAATATCTAAACTCTTCGTCATTTACTGAGAGAGACTTTGCACATGTGGGTCTGCCTGGAGTGCAATGATGTTGATTCTTAACAGCGCTGAACCACAGCCATAAAGGCCATGGCTGAACAGACTTCACGTTTCAGTGACCAAGCTCATAATAGTTACGTTGCATTAAATTCACGTGCTTCCAGTTTTTACATTTGCCCGCTGCCGAGAAACGTGAAAAATGGCGTCAAGTCACGACTTGAAAGAAGGTAACCAACTCATTGTTTGTTTTAGACACATTATTAGATCGAAGGCAATATTGGAAGCAAGCATATCATCACGTTATAATTTTTATGGATACATGTGATATGAGTGCACTAACTGCACATTTAAAATTACTATTTTTTAAATTGAAATCTCTTAGTCTTACTAGTCTTACTAACTTACTTTTCATTTTCGGACTGACCGACTCACTGCGACTCTCACTCTCACTCTAAACTAAAAGTAAAAGTACTACTTTTAACTACTACTTTAACTACTTAGTCTGCTACTAGTACTAAAAGTAAAAGTAAAAGAATAAACTCCAAATTACTGACTCTAAATCAAAATTCAGTTGAATAGACTAGTCTTTAATTAATTAACATAATTATAATCACTGCCAGTGTTTAGTGGAAACAGATGACGATGAGATTAAACGAAAACGTTGAAGTTGATTATTTAAATTATGGAGAAAATATTGAATACAAACAAATTTTAACAAGGTTCAGAGGCTGCTTCACCTTGACACCTGCTTACTTAGAGAAAACAAAAAATCTGCTGCTGGACAACTCAAACTCAACTCACAATCAGCATTCAGAATAAACTCACTTATAAACTGCAGCACGGAAGAACAGCTCGTGACACGTCCCGGCCGACTGACTCGATGAAATATCATCTCCCTGTACAAAGGCAAGGTGAGTCGCAAAGACTGCAGTAATTACAGGCCTGTAACACTACTCTGGGTTTCGGGAGGGTGTATGCATAGGTTCTACTGACTAGAATTGAGCCTCTCTTGGGGATCAAGATGCTGAGCAGCAAATGAGCTGCAGTGGTCAGCGACCCATAGCTGACTGCTAGCGTCAGGGCCAGTGAACCATAGCTGCCAAGACCCTTCTACATCTCCACGTGGTGATCCTGGATAACAGGTTGCAGCAGTATATCCAAGGAACTCAAAGTAGAGAAGGAGTGAGTCAGGTAAAATATGAAGAAAACCATGTACAAGTTAAGGAAAATAGAAAAAGAATATTCAAAATAGAATATATGCATGGACTTCAGTAATTATGGTGTTGTCCAACATGCGATGTAACGGATACAATTTTGTAACATCAAATTCCTTGCAACACAATAACAAAATGACATATCTTCATTGGTCACAACATGTTACAACATGCTTCCTGTAAAGAACCATCTAAAGTGATGGCCATATGCTTCATAAGATGAATAAAACTGATTTTTTTGGGATATGTATATATATTTCTGGGGCCAAGATGCAGCAGTGCATGAGCTGACAGCAGTCAGCGACTTATAGCTGGCTGCTTGCATCAAGGTCAGCGAACCATAGCTGACCAAGACCCTATTCCGCCTTCGCGTTGCTGCCCTGGAAAAAGACTGCACCAGCCACTAGTGTAGTCTGGCCAAGGGATAGGGATCACAAAGGGAAGGTAAACCTGGTATTAAAAAAAAAAAAGAAGCCAGCTGATGTCGGGTTGAAAGGCACAGATATTGCAACTGCATTGTAAACTATGATGCAATGTCTCAAATTCTTTTTCAGGATGAACGCTTGAAGAAGTACATAGTTCCAGAAAGAAATTGCTTTACATTTTTCCAATATTTCTTTTTTCAGTTCTAAAAGAAAGTCTAGAAAACCGTGGCAGTTTAGCTGAAATCAAAGCCCGGCTAAGAGCAGAAGTCTTCTCGGCTCTGGATGATCCGTCAGAGCTGAAGCCAGCTATAAGCAATGACAATCTTCTCATCTTTGAGCTAATACGTGAATTCCTGGACTACAATCACTGCAAGTACTCAACCTCTGTGCTAGTTTCAGGTATTCCTGTGAGTATGCTGTACTAGAAAGAGTTAAGCTGCTTAGAAGCAACTGGCTGTAGTTACCAGAAGTTGGCCACAATCTATTGCTTATCCCTTTGAACCCTGGCTACTCAGTCTGTAAAATCACATTGCCCTGTTCTTCTGAGAAAATATGCACAATGTAGACATTTGAATGAAGCTATTTACTATGACAGAACTGTTTCATGTGCTCTAATTTAGTTATACTCTCTTAAATTGACTGACCTGCTAATCTCCAATGTTCCTGTTTCAGCAGTGTATGGAATATTATTCATCAAATCACTTAATGCATCCTGTGGGATTCTCTCTCCCCCCTCCTATGGGATACCCCCACTCCCTCCGCCAGGGCCGTATCCAAGGAACAGATCTAGCTTGATCCTAATCAATGAATGAATGGTAATCCAAATCACATACATGTTGTCGTTCAAATAACTGATCCTTTTCAGAATAATTACCATCTAAATCTAATTTATCAGCCTCAAAATCCTTGACATATTTGTAATTTCCGTTAATGCGTGAACTTTGTAGTCTCTATATTATGGACAAAATCCAAGCAGTACAGCCCACAATACACCTTAAAATATGGTCCACCCATCACACAGGTGGCTTGGGGAATGGGGTATTTACATACACCTCGATAAATGGGTGTCACAGGTTCAAAGGGTTAAACTGTGTCTATCAACTTGTTTACTTAATCCCACAGGTTTCTCTTGGGACTTGAGGCTGCAATGGATACTGTCTACCAAATCATAATTAGGGTCATCATCTTGGGCTACTCACATGAGAATCCAGCTTACTTACTTTCCTTGTCCTGTTTACCATGTCAGACATATTTCCAATGTTCAGCCATATTGCATGTTTTCAGAAGGTTTGAGCAGATCATGGGTGCCTTGCCCCTGGGTGAGGTCTCAATGGGGATCGGGAAATGTCCACTCGCCAGTGGGCCCAGCATCTGCTGCATCTATTGGAGGACCTGTTCTGCCAGGTTTCTGTAGGGTTTGCCTCACCCATAGTCTAAAATGTTGCCCCTATAGATGTGGGGGGGAGGTGGGGGGTGGGGGGGAGAGAACTGGTTTGTTGACATCAGTTGCTTCACCATTTGCTAAATTTGCGTTAGTGGAAACAGGGGGTACCGCATGGTTGCAGGTATATCTGCAATTGCTATTATTGCCTAATGTTCAGTGGAGAGGAATCTTGGGGTTATAAATGGTCATTCAACATTAACAAATGTTGAACTTAAAGCTTCAGAACATCGTTAAGTATGTTTCTTTATATTTATGACTCAGCTTACTCTAAAATTATCACCACGCTTCTGACAATACATTAATTGTGTGTTTTTCTTGCAGAAATTGGCCTTCCAAAAGTGCCCCTGGACCGTGAATTTCTAAGGCATGAATTGAACATTGTTGAAGATGCGCCGTCTAGATCTGTGTGAGTATGATAGATGACATTGATTTATCTGACATAAGCAATAATTCTCCATCTTCAAAACAGAGTGGCCGAATGATTTTAATGCTTGCCTGCCAACAAGTAGGGCAGCGGTTTGAATCCTCGGTGTGGCAGCTTTTCTCACATCTCGAGCGTGCTGATAAAGGTGGACCGGGTCCTCCAGGCAGTTGTGCTATGCTTGGCTTCAACTGCGTGCTGCTCACTACTATAAAGATCACGTCGAACCTCACCTTGTTAGCCAGACTGTTGTCCTCGACAACTGCCCATTTCCAGGACGACCAACGAGGAGGTCAAGTGAGAGTCTTGGCCAGTATATTTCTCCTGACCCTGGCTAACATTTTCTGATCAGTGTGTTTTGCCTGACCAGATGTTAGCCTCATCGTTCCCTTCTGTTGGGGGTGAAATAAACAAACATAGCCAACACACGACATGGCGAAGCGGCCTGTAGTCCTCAACCTTAAAACCCCTTGACTATCACAGCAATGGGAAAAAAGCCGCAGGACATTTAAAAAAAAAAAATAAATAAATATTTTTAGCACTTTCTTTTTCATTCCAGTAGTTGGCCTCTTAGCAGGTAATCTGGGCAAAGCTTATATTATTATGCTGTCAGCTTCAGAAGGGCTCCCATTTTTTACCTTAACCCATTCAACCCCGTTGATCAGAAAAACTGAATTCCCAGGGCAAGGAGAATAACTCTGCAAAAATTAGACGTACTTGTGCAAATAAAATTAATAAAAATAAAATTAAAAATTTATTTGTGTCATTCAAACTTCAGTTTACAGAAAAATTAAAGAGGTGTACTGATTTGGGCACAGGTTTTTTGAGTGTGATGTATTTTGGATGCGTAAAAAAAAAATGTCAATATAAAATGTCCGTTGCACCCTTATCAATTTTGTTGCTGATAAATAAATGTCCAAGTGAAAAGCTGCAAAGCAATCTCTATTGGTTCATTGTGACTAGTCCATCTTTCATCATCTTGTCTGATTTTCCAGTATACACTCAAAGTTATAGAGGTATCTAGTATGAGGATCTGTGGCACATCAAATTTTAATTCCTCAAGCACAGGGTTTTTTTTTTTTTTACATATTGTTTGAACTGAAGTCTTCCTGTAAAAGCAATCATAGTTTCATCAATACTAATATCCTATTCAGGCCTCATTAGTTCTCTAGACTTGGCTAGAATAAGATCAAATTGCATCATGCCCATCTTGTCCTTGTGGAATGAATTTAGAATTATCATTGAGGTGCAACAAATATTTGCTGATACTTTCAAACCTATTTCTTGACATTACACTTGACACTGCAGGCACATTCAACAGTTTATCAGTAGACCAAAACATTGTGTAGGAGGGTAACTGATGAACCCCAAACATATAGTTAACATAAAGAAAGCATTTCATGTTATCAGGAGAAACAGGTATCTACAAAGGATCTGGTTTTTCTAAAATTCTGATGCAGGCATATGCATTGGTTTGCTCTGCCCAGTACTCAAAAAAAGGTCTGAGGTAGAAATAATGAAAGGTAATTAAAAGCAGAGTAATCTTGATCTGGATCTATGTCATCTGCAGGACCCGTTTCCTCACTAAATCCTTCAATAATGATATTTCTTAGTTGCTTTGACCATTCTCTATCACCACTAGGGCATGCCTGTGGGGTGGGTCACATTGTCACCATCTTCTAACTGATAATTCGTCATCACTAGTGAGGCCAGTGTCGCTACTTCCATCTTCTAAATCCTGAACTTATTCCTCATCAACATCCGATTCATTCTCATTCTCTGCAACTCCATCAACAAATTCTCCATCACCATCGTCTGACTCATAAGAATCTCCAGTCCGCACCAAGTATTCAATAAAATTGAAGGCCATATTAAAAACATCAGGCCTCAAACACTACATGTGATAAAAACGATCTGTAAACTGCAATGGGATCCGCCATTACCGGTAGTCAGTCACGTGACAGCTAAATTTAGCATGTCTATTTGCAAGTAAAGTGTAAGGAAAAATAATTTAAATCAGTATATCCACGTCCTAAACCAGGAAAAGACAAATACGATCCTATAAACTACAGGCCCATCAGGCTCCTCATCTGTGTGGGGAAACTGATGGAAAGACTGATGATAAATAAGACTCACCTGGTATCTTGAGACCAACTCGCTACTTGCCTCAACTCAAACAGGATATAGACATCACAGAAGCACAGAGAACCAATTAACATATCTAACACAGGACATAGAAAATGCCTTTCAAGAGAAAAAGAAAGTGCTAGCCATCTTCTTTGATCTCTCCAATGCCTTCGACACTGTCTGGAGAGAAGGCATGAAGCTAAAAATACTCTAAGCAGAAGTTACCAAAAATATGTTCTAATAGATTAAAAGCTACCTCTTCCAAAGATCTGCCAGGGTTAAATTGGACAACTATACTAGCAAGTCAGTCAGGCTGAGAGAGGGAGTGCCACAGGGAAGTGTAATATCGCCTACTCTCTTCTTGATATATATAAACAACATCACTAAATGCTGCCACGCAGATGACTTTGCTATATGGACAGCCACAGAACATGCAACAATAGCCTCATACTTGTTCCAAAAGACAGTGGAGAACTGGACATGAGTATTACCTTTGATGAATGTGCCAGTGACATGTTGAAATACATTGGGTTAGCCTTTGATCGTAGCCTCTCGTATAGATACCACATCAACCTGACCATACAGAGGCACAAGCGAGTCCTGGGTGTACTCAAGACCATGGCAGCTGTAAATTTAGAACGACAACTTTCTTTCATCCTCTACTGTCAGTTGTGGATTGAGGGCTGAGCATCCTCACAATGGGAAGATTGCAGTGTAAACAGTTAGAACATATCCAAAATGTGATTGGTTCTGGGATGCACTAGAGATACCCTGGTCATGCAGATGTGGTACATGCTGGAACTTCTGGCTAATATTCAGATATAAATTTGCACAGGCCAAAACTTTCATGTGGGTGACATCCAACAAGCGACACGCACTGCACAATAACTCCTCAGACATCAAGAATCAAAAGAGGAGCGCCATGGTGGCCAAAGGCAGAGAGAACATTTGGACAGGTGACCACAGTGAGACGATAGTCAAAGGAGAAGAATGGTTTCACACTGGCAGATTACCACAGAGTGATCATAACCCTAGGAAGGGCATGCAGAGAGTGATGCAATAGTAGAGCAGAGATCGAGATGGTCCATAGCTGATACTCCACATCCAGATGAGGTGAGACAGACCTGCAGGCTGGCTGAGATATCCTTAGCTGATACACCACATCCAGGCGTAGCACACCAAACTGTGAAGTTGAGTTGATGTCTGGTATAAGCTGAATGTAGCTATGAGAGGGATATCCTGCTTAGTGGGCTAGGCTAGAGCAGCTTATTACTCCGCTGTGGAGGGTGGTTAACCAATGTCCAAGTCCATCTTAATAGACTCAAACACTAAAGCGAAGTAGACCTGCAGCCTATTAGGCGCCATCTATGCTGCTCAAAACAAACCACCTAACCATTGTGGCAGATTAAGAAGTTTAGCTGTTGGCGTAGTGCCAAGACATCTCACCCGAGGTTTGGAAGCGTGCTGTCTGGTGTTCCATGGTACACGCTGCTGACTGGTTCTCATGATGTGATCCCTGGTGCCAGTGATACACAATACCTTTGATCAGAGGGCTATGACCGATCTCTCTGACTAATCTGACACAGCAGCGTTCAAGACAGTTTCTGTTAGAGAGCTATGATCGACATCTCTGACTAATCAGACACAGACAACGTTCAAGGCAGTTTCTGTTAGGGAGCTATGATCGACCTCTCTGACTAATCTGACACAGACAGCGTTCAAGACAGTTTCTGTTAGGGAGCTATGATCGGCCTCTCTGACTAATCTGACACAGACAGCGTTCAAGACAGTTTCTGTTAGATGCCTCTGGCCGACCCTAATGACTAATCTGACACAGACATCATTCAAGACAGTTTGTTAGGGGTCTCTGGCCAACCCTAATGACTAATCTGACATGGCAGTGTACAAGACAGTTTCTGTTAGTGAGCTCTGGTTGACCCCTCTAACTAATCTGTCCAAGACAGTTTCTGTTAGTTCACACTGATCTACCTCTGTAACTAATCTGATATGGCAGCATACAAGACAGGCTCTGGCCGACTCCTTTGGCTAATCTGACACGGAAGCGTTCAAGACAGGCTCTAGTCGACCCCTCTGAATAATCCGACGTAGATAATGTTCGAGACAGTCTACGAGACCACTATTTACGTGTCTCGTACACCTTAGTTTACTGTCATTTCCAGCCGATAATCAAGAGCTGATGTCCGACAAATTCACAACTGCATTTCAACTACTTCTCTAGCAGCCGCAGGGGTCAGTTTGCTATCCTTTCCATCAGGCATTAGTGCAATGTCTATGAAACCCAGGGGGAAAACCTTCCGGACAGCTGTGCCTAAACTCGTGCTCTAGTCTTTAGCCGTTTCCTATGCTTTCTAGGCTCTGCCTTAAATCTTCCCGTTCCAACATGGCCGCCTGTCAACTGATACTTGTCTGTCATTGACCAGCTCGTATTGTATGTCGATCTGTCCATTTCCCCATTTCTGGAGCCCCTACCAACTTCTTGTGACAGATTGTCACCCCTACCAATCTTACAGTGACAGCCTCAACACTCCTACCAAATTATTAGTAAGCATCTAACTATTTGACTTAGAAACCTTTCCCAGATTTAACATGTGATGGTCACCGTCTACTGTGGTTGGGACATGTTTATCGCACGGAGGACGAGAGGCTGCCAAATGATATCCTTTATGGCCAGCTAGCCATTGGAGTTAGAAGAATCGGCCGTCTCACACTGCGATTCAAGGATGTGTGCTAGAGGGACAGAAGTCATGCGACATCCCATCCGACGGCTGGGAAGAAATTGCTCAGGATCGAGATATCTGGAGACAGTCAGTTGGACGGGGGATAGTGGATGCTGACGCTCATAGAGGTCTTCTGGCTGCAGAGAAAAGAGAAAGATTGAAGAGATCAAGGACCAGCCAGGCAAGCCAGCCTCCTCAGTATAGTTGTACGATCTGTGGCAGGGACTGTCACTCGCGGATCGGCCTTTACAGTCGTAGCAGACAGTGTCGAAGTACAGGAGACAGAGCTGGACAGTGTCGAAGTACAGGAGACAGAGCTGGACAGTGTCGAAGTACAGAAGACAGAGCTGAACAAAACTTACAGGGTGCCACGCGCATAGTCTATAGAGACTGAGATGCATATGATGATGGTTACGTGACCCCCCCCCCCCCCCCCCCCCCATACAAGTTTAATATCCTGGCACACCATCCCGGAAAGCTCTTCATGGCATGATCAAAACAATGTCACAATAATAGTCGCCTACGCTCACACAGGTGAGGCTCAACCCCAGGCAAGGGACGACTTCTATCAGGATATGGTCAATGCTTCAGCCACAGTTCCTTATCATTAAGAATTCATCCTTTTGGGTGATTTCAATGCAGTTTCAGGGTTCCAGCACAGTGGTTACGAATCAGCAGTGGAAATGCGAATGACAACTCATAGACAGGTTGCTGTCATTTTGCGCCCCGTTCATCCTGAAGATTATCGGCTGATGGTACCACCGCTTGGACATGCATTGCCACAAATGGATCTCTAACGACTGAAGGACTAATGAGAAATCTCGACTGGGTGACCTCTTGTTGTGTCTTTCGCGGTGCGGAGGCACCCGCCAATCGTTTGCTGATGATCACGTACTACATCAGTCCATATGCCCCTCCCAAACCTGCGTGGCAGTATAAGGTTATTGTTATCCCTAAGTCATGGTATTATATCTATGTATCAGACTCACTCTATCACAAATAATTCACTTTCTTCCTTGCAACTATCACTCAGTAGCTCATAACTCTAGTTAAAACACTAACACTTCTTCTAATAAACAGCATACGCATTATAATAATAATACTAGGCATGTGAATCGTTTTCTATCGTATCTAACTCTAACGACTTTCAAGAGTTTTGTGCAATTATCACAGGTATTTCTCTTGCACTAAAATAACCCACAGTTCTATCATGTGGTCAATTCAAGCAAATGTTCTATTCAGTCTATATCCCTTTGTGTTGATAAAATTATGTCTAGCTAATTGTTCTTAGTCTTATCTCTCTGTCCTCGCTCGTCTGGTGGCCTTATGTCCGACCTCTCAGCTTATACAACATATGTGTCTTCTGAGCCTTTTGTCTCGGCTAAACGTCAGATAGATGTTTACCGTGATTAGATCTGCTGGTTCCTCTTCTTTGTCGTCTAGTCTTGGCGACTTCAGCGGTTCTCGTGCCTATGACAAACGACAGGGGTTTTGTTACTGTAGTTGTCAGGCCAAGGGTATCACATGTGTTATGACGTGTTGTCTGGGACGACAGTTTCGTGTTGAAGCAACACGTCCCCATCTGACGAGAATGCAGATGAATACCACTCAGGGACTTTGAAGTTGGTGTCATATGTGACAGGTGTTAGCGAAGACTCAAACAGAACATCGCACAGACAGTTACACGTGTGCGGTCTCTAGTTTCCTCTCAGTGCTAGTCTTCTTCATTGACTTCTATTTCTATCTCTCTATTCTAGTTACTCACTGGAAATGTTCTGTCATCTATCCTAGCTTTTGCTCTAGTCAATATCCTACCTACTAACTGCACGACAGTCTTATCTACCCTGCTTTGTCTTTAATACCCTGGTCCCCCAGCCTATACCCTGTTCTCGGCCCTTGTTTGTCTTCACCTCAACTTTCCTTGAACTATGGTGTTGCCAGAGAAAGGATAGCTTGTTTTGAACTTACTATGCGCCCTACAAGGTCGTGGGATTCCAGTAGAAACCGTGGGAAGGGTAACCCTTTTGGCTTTTGACAGTCTTAAACGAGTATTGTTTAAGAATTCCGAACAATGACCTGTTCTATGAACTCCTTCTCTCGGACAGGGTTCTCAAATTATGTGCGGGTACCACGACTGGTATTTTTAGGGCTTTGCTGACGTTGGCTTGTTGGACCCTTGTAACTCTGTTACATCTACGCTGACCCCAAGATACAATGTCCAGCTTCTCAAGGCTAACCCTAGCGTCGCCGAGAAATACACTGATGCTGTCAGGAGATACCTAGCTGCAGCTGATGACCCGGAGGCAGCATGAACCGCCATAAAGAGCGGCATATGCGAGGCCACCAGGCTGATCACCGACGCAAGGGCCCCAAAGCGTAGGTAATGGCTCCCTATACTTCGTATGACATACTCAAAAAGCCAGGCTTTGCAATGACCATGCCGGACGACGACTACTAAAAGGCTAATTCCACCTGGCGGCCTGGGAAGAGAAGAAACGCTTTTTCTACAAAATTGTTGACGAAGTCGAAGCTGGTCTCAGATCTCATGACCTCAGAGCCGCCTATCAGTTTCCTCCACTCTGGAGGCAAGCAGAATGAAAAAAAACAAAACAAACCAGGAGTTCATCAGTAAGTCCGGCGGCTCCCTGTGCTCGTCATACAAGAAGGTAGCAAACAGGTGAAAGGAGCGCTACACGCAAGCTCTTAACCACCAACTGGCAACGACATGCCCTGATCTGCCTGCTCAATCTGTGGATCCTTCCCCAGATACGGAAACCAACATCGACCTCCCCCCCAACGACATCCTTGCTGCTTTTCGGAAACTCAGATGAGCGGCATGTCAGATCCCATCACATCGAACTGTTGAAACACACCATCGACCCGAATCAGCTCTCTCCTCCATAACTGATTCCTACAAGTGGGACACGTCCCGGCCGACTGACTCGATGAAATATCATCTCCCTGTACAAAGGCAAGGTGAGTCGCAAAGACTGCAGTAATTACAGGCCTGTAACACTACTCTGGGTTCCGGGAGGGTGTATGCATAGGTTCTACTGACTAGAATTGAGCCTCTCTTGGGGATCAAGATGCTGAGCAGCAAATGAGCTGCAGTGGTCAGCGACCCATAGCTGACTGCTAGCGTCAGGGCCAGTGAACCATAGCTGCCAAGACCCTTCTACATCTCCACGTGGTGATCCTGGATAACAGGCTGCAGCAGGGCAGACTGGCTAAGGAGAAGGTATCGAAGAGGGAATGCTAAAAAAATGCTTGCTAAAGTCGGATGTACTGCAAATATCGCAGCCAAGCTGTAAACTACGACACAACGCATTCCGTTCTCTGGACTACATTCTGCTACTTAAGCCCTTTCAGGGTTTGCTAGTGGGAGATTGAGAACGAACGAAGAAGAAGAAGAAGAACCTCTCTTGACCTCAAAACGTCGCCCACAATAGTCTGGCTTCACCCAGGGTCGTTCTACCACCGAACAATTTTTGCCGAACTGCACCGCGCCTTCAATCGCCCCTTGTGCACTATATACGTGGACTTGAAGTCCGCCTTTGACTCGGTTGATCGGCCGGCTTTATGGAGCCCTCCAGGGAATAGGCACCCCTGCCTTTCTGTTAAACCTGATCAAGGAGATACACAAGTGCCAGAATTCGACTAGGTGGCATTCTCGCGTGTTAGACATGGATGTGTTCTTGCTCCCGCCTATTCTGCCGGGCCAAGGATTGGCTTCTTGACCGCATCAGCGCGTACCAAGAGGGTATCGCTATCGATCTGTCAATTTTTACTGATCTCGTTTTCGCGGACAACATTGTCCTAATCGGCACAGACAACTCTGCAGCGCTCTCCATAATTCCTAGACAGCGAAACACCCTTCCTATGTCTGTCTATGTCCTGAACCAAAACCAAAGTTCAGAACCTCATTTCTGACAGATCACCCGACCCAGGGTATTGAAACTCAATGCCGCACCGCGAATGGCTCCAAATAATTCATCTACCTCGGCAGCATGATCTCATCGGATGGGCGCAGCGGTCCCAATATGTCAAGGCTGATCGGACAAGCTGCGTCTGCTATGCGCGACTTCCAACGTGTCTGGAGCAACTTGCAATATCTCATGAAACAAAAATCCGCATATACCAATTCTGCGTGGTCCCAGTTATGCTTTATGGCTCTGAAGCCTGGACATTGCTGAAACATGGCATGCCTAGACTGTAGGTCTCCCTCGTGCACAACCAGCGGCGGGCGCATACGATGGCATGACTACATTTGTAACGTGGATGTTTCTGCTAGAACATACCTCCTCTGAATTTCAGAAACACTTTACCGCTGACGAGTTTCTTTATTCAGTAAAGTCGTAGAGCTGGACCAGGAAACCACGGCACACAAGATCCTCCAAGGTTGTACCTCAGCGTCAAAAGTCTTCCCCCGACCATCCACGCACAGTATAGCTCCAGCAGATAGCAAATTCCACCTCCGCTCTGCACGAGTCATGGATGTGGCAGACCGACACACACAGTTCCATATGCAGAACCGACCACTGGGACTACCGCCACTGAATCCCACAACATGACATTGCCACATATGTGAAACTATCACAGCTGTTAGAGCGACCAATTTATATGTCAAAACACTGACAAACAGTCGACCTGTCGTGATCGAATGTTGACATCTAATGCAGATAAGCTTAATCTTGCCACTAATAACATTAGATACTGGAAGTCTTTCATGGTAATAAGTCTGTATCCATTAATTTCATTGGCCTCAAACTGACCACACGGAAACTATAAGAAATACAAACGTGCTGTTAACGTTGTCTTTGGCGTGGGTATTGCTAGCTTATGTATGGAGAATACGGGGGTCTCGATGATGGCATCTGGTAAGGGATCTCTCCCGGACATTGTGCTGTCTGGACTTGGTGCAAGACTTGACCTGTGCTGCGATCAGCCGCAAGTGCATAGCAAAGTCACCAAAGCATGCGGCAGTGATGCAGATTAACTCGTTTCATCGGTACATTTTAAAGTCAGAGTCTATTATGTACAGTTCTCAGTCTGAAGGTGCTGACTTGCTCTGGTTAAATCTCTAGTCTTCTGTTCGGATACTGATCAGCCCATTTCCCGCTCATGTCTGTTTATGGGGGACAATACTCCGTACTTTGCTAGTTTGTCTGTAGTGGGAGGGGTTCCACTGAATAACCATCATGTTCTTCTGAGAGCTGTCTTTGGAAGTATATACAAGGCGTGTTCAAATTAAACCGGACCCAACTGCACCAAGTGAACATATGTACGATGCGCATGGTGACATCACTTGAGGTGTAAACAGCACATACCAACCGTCAAGTTTGCAACATTTCATTATCCTCGAACTCAGTTTCCTCAGCAGACCGTTGAAAGCATGACGGGTGTGATACGTAATCCACCCAGAGTTGATCAGCGAGCAGTGATTCGGTTTCTAACAGCCGACGGATGTCGAGCAGTTGACATTCATCGCAGAATGCAAGCAGCGTATGGTGACAAATGTGAATCGAAGACAACAGTGAAGAACTGGACAACGATGTTTAAAGAAGGATGTGAGTTGCGTCAGAAGATGCCATCGCTAAAATTGATGCAGCAATTCGGGTAGACCATCGCCGGAGCTTACGTTCGCTAACAGAGGAATTCGCAGTGTCGCTAGGGGCAGTGCAAATGGTGGTTAGCAAGAAACTGAAGTATAGTAAGGTGTTCACAACGGGTTTCATTTGAACACGCTTCATACATTGCTCGAGATCTTCATCTTGTTTTAGAACTGCTAATGCTGGCGCTATGTGCATTCAGTATTATTGTATGGAGTAGAAACCTGGACCCTGACAAAGAAAATGGAGAAGAGCATTGAAGCCTTTGAAATGTGGGTATTCAGAAGATTTGGACGAGTTTCTTGGATAGATCGGAAAGTGCAATGACAGTCTGCTAAAAGCTATTTTGGAGGGCTGAGTAGAGAAAAAGAGCGACAGAAACATCAAGATGTGGTCGGGACACAGTTTGACTGCGTGTACCAGCCTGGTGCGAGACAGTACCGCCAACATCCGTTGATGATGATGGCGAATGCTGACGAGGCATCAATATAATTTTCTTGGTGGAAATCATCTAGGATTAGAAGCTAGGCAGTGCTTCCTGTACAGAAGTTATGTTTGCGTTAGATCATCTTCCAGCCCACCAAAAAAGTTCTGTCCCATAGAGCACAGAGAAAAAGGCAAAGAGATAACATTTCTCTGAGCTGTATGGCTAATAAATGTGGTAATCGTTTATATACTCCGTTTAACTATTTTTCCCCCTAATATTGTCATATTGCAAATTTTCAGCATTTATTTGAATTATTTGGTGTTTTATTACATTTGTTTCCGATTACTAACACCCATTTTAAGGCTATTGCTTGAGAGAAGCTCGCCACACTATTTCAGCTAAGCAGAATATTGTTTTAGCCACTGCTCTAAACGTACCACCGTTAACAATGCGAAAGTTTAGCTCTTATTTTTACTTCACTAGCCTTAGTAAGCCACGCTTTTCTCAATTTCGCTCACTGACAGGTCGGTCATGTGTTTGGTAGGCTAGGCGAGAGAAACGCCTTCTCCCTCGGTAGACCCTGCCAAATTGGATTTCCCTGTGTGGCAACTCCAGAGTTAGAAATGTAAGATCACGAGAAATTCCTTGCCTTGCAACCAAGTTGCTTCAGTAGCTCCATTATATAGTACGTGGTCATCATTGTAGCATGATGAAGTCGTCCACCAGACTATCACTTCATGTAGCATGCTGAAGTCGGAACTGAGACGCTAGTCCAGTCCAGTCATGCGCAATACACTGACCAAGACCACAATCTCTCTTCCATGTCACGTGTCCTGGAAACAGGCTGTTTTCAAAGCAGCCTGTCTGACTAGATGTGGATCGATCTGATTCCCGTAGTACTGAGCGCCACGCAGATGAGGCCCGTGGTTCACCTTCATCAGCATGCTCGGGATATGAGGAAAGGTACAAAAATCGCAGCCACTCTGAAAAATACGACACAGCACTATCCGGTCTCCGGACTACATTCTGCTAGTTGCAAAGCCCTTTTCAGGGCTTGATAGTGGGAGTTTCTTCTTCTTCTTCGTACGCTGTCAGACGTCAACTTGAATTTGTTCAAAGAAAGCAGCTTGTCTAGTGTTGTCACTGGTGATGGCCACATGTGCTTTCTCTGGTCCTCGTATGTTGGGCAATTTTGCAGCAGATGTTCATCTGTCATTTTCCCTGTACCACATGTGCATTCGTCAGTGCCACCTATCTTCAGTTTATTGAATAGATGGTACCTCAGTCTGTTGTGGCCTGTGCGGATTCTGAAGACCACGACCTGCTCTCTTCTGTTCAGCTGGTAATAGGCATCATTTTCTGTATAATAGCGGGAGTTTGAGAAGTAGACCGTCCTGTAGATTGGGTTTCGTCATTGGTTTCAAAAGTACTTACATTGATACACTGTGAAATCTGTGTTGTGGAAGGTAGTGTCGCTTTACAGCATTGTTTCCTGAATGGCCCATCAGAAGCGTAGTCAATTATTGCTTTTTATTAATTCCTGATATGTTTAGCTGGAGAATGCATAGTAATTGTATTTTACTTGGGGTCCTGGCAGCAGACATTTATCACTGCTCTCCCCAGGTGTCAGTTTTTCCAGCCCTTCTGTAGTGATGGTATGTCTGACATTCCCTGCTACCTAATAGACAAGATGGCATTTAACTCTTAAGGTGAGGGTGGTGGTGCAGCACAGTACGTATCTGCAGCTACACCTATATGTTGCACCTTCGGACGACCCCGCCAGGAGTAAAAGTCCATAGCTCCTGGAATTTTCCCTCGTTAACCTTATTTCTCTATTCCTCAAGGCGGTGTGCGTTGCACTGTTTTTATTTTGTGTCTGTCGACCCAATGCATCCGACTTCGGCTTCCGCCTGCATTTTCTAAGGGTTTGCTTCCCCGGGGTAACGGCTGTGACAAAATAAGGCAGTCTATGAGGACTAGGCCGAAGCCAGACCAAGAAGTAAACAGCAGCAGATAAAATAATCTGGTGCTCTCTCTGACAAATCTATATGGTTGTTGTTGTGGATGCAACAGCATCTGGGCTCTCGCCCTTTGACCCAATGCCATGTAATGGTATCTACACGTGATGTTAGTGCCATACAAAGAGTTCCTTTTATCTGGCCTCAGCATTTTCTTAAACTCGTGGAGATCTCAGAGATGCGGCACTTTATACAGAACAAGCATAACTAATGTTAGTTAGCTTAAGCTGTCACATTGTATGTTCATAAGTCTCTTTCTTACTCTGTGCAGGCCTTTGTTATACAGCCTAGTTTCAAGCTACAAGGACAACAGGATGCAAGGCTTCACACAGTCATTAGGCAGCTTGCGAATGACTGCAGCAAGTGAAGGCAAAAATGGTGTGTGTGTTCTTGTAATCAATCTTTCATTGTTTTGCTCGTGTAAGGGTGTGAGACAACAGCCAATTATAGTTGTCCTTCTTTGGTTGCTTCAGGTCAGTATATATTATATTTGCTTAGATGTTCGAGGCCTGTTGTGTTGGTCGGCCACATCCATCCGAGGCCTGTTGTGTCGGCCGGCCACATCCATGACCTAGTGCTGCGGCGTGGTTCCAGAGTGGAGGTGGCTATCTGCTGGAGCCATACCGTGCTGTGTCTCCAGCTGATCGGGGGAAGGCTTTTGGCGCAGTGGAACGACTTGTGGGCCAGGCGTACAACATGACTGAACAAAGAAGTTTTTCTGAGTTTGGGTGGTGGCCTGTTTTAGCAGAGGTCTCCACATTGCGGTTGTAGTCATGCCATCAGATGCGTCGCTGGTTGCACATGGGGAAGGCCTTCAGTCTCCACATCATGTTTCAGTGATGTCCAGGTTTCAGAGCCGTAAAGCAGGACTGGTACATGCGGATTATTATTTCAAGGGAGATCTTAACGTTGCTCCATACATGTCGGAGGTCACAGGCGCAGCTAGTCCGATCCACCTTGACATATCGGGACCCCAGTGCCCATCAGATTATATCATGCTAGAGAGATAGATGAATTCCTTGGTACCCTGACCTTGAGTTTCAATACCCTGGGATACTGTGTCGGAAATGAGGTTCTGAACTTTTGTCTCAGAAAAGCAAGTGATGATTTTCACGCAGTGTTAATGGTGCACAAAAACCAGCACAAAAATGAACTCGGTGCTCCGGCAGACTTGCTCGAACGCCTGTCCCAGTGCTTCAAAAAAAAGCACAATCCAGTGGATACCAGCCCACTGCAACATTCCAGGCAACGAGGAGGCAGACAGACTCGCCAGAGAATGAGGAATGCTGCAGCAGAGTGATACAGAAATCACATACAATGAGACTAAAGCATTCATCAGGGCAACGCACAGTGCAAAATGGAAAGAAGACCACCCTGGCTACATAGAAAACGATGCCTACCATCAACTCTCCAGACGAGACCAGGTGATAATTCTTCGGCTACGCACAGGTCACAACAGACTTAGATGCCATCTGTACAAGATCGGCACTATAGACCTTTGTGCCTGCGACACAGCCCCCATGAAGACAGAACATATTTTGCAGTCCTGTCCACTGTATACTGACAAAAGAAGTAGCATTTAACAACAGCCAGTGTCCTTCCACGAGAAGCTGTACGGAAGTGTACAGAGCCTTGAGTCAACTGCTGCCTTCGTTAGAGTCATTGAAGTTGGGGTCTGAAGATGAACGAGGAAGAACTTTGGTCTTGACCCATACTCTTTAAGGCACCTTTATTCACACAGGTCAGATACTTGCAGAGTATGGAGAAACATTTTGAGTTTGAAAGACAGCTCAAGAAACAATATCCTAAATATAATGCGAGGTGTGTTCAAAATGAAACCGGACCTAACGGCACCAAGTGAACATACGTACAATGCGCATTATGTCAATTCTGGTGTAAAAAGCACATACCAACCGTCAAGTTTACAAAATTTCATTATCCTCTGACTTAGTTCCCTCAGCAGACAGTTGATCGGTGATTCGGTTTCTAACAGCTGAAGGATGTCGACCAGTTGACATTCATCGCAGAATGCAAGCAGTGTATGGTGACAAAAGTGTAGAAAACAATTAATAACTGGACAACGACGTTTAAAGGAGGACATGAGTTAATGAGACCAGTTCATGCGCATATTGTTGCGTCAGAAGATGCCATCTACAGAATTCATGCAGCAATTTTGGTGGACCGTCGTGGTAGCTTACATTCACCACACTTTTGTCACCATGTGGCAGAGTCCAGGTTTCATTGTGTAGTTGATCTCGGAGGTTGAGCAATAGCTTTTGAATAATTCCCCCAACTAATATACCCAGTATTCGTGCCGCTACCCTCCCATTACACACTTTTCAGTTAGGTGATCTGTACATTCCCAATTACTTCCCATTCACTATCAGATCAATTACCATCAGGCGATCTGTGCATTTACAAATAGTTCGATCATGTACTCACTTATGGTCACACAGTCTGTCGATCGGTGCATACATACTTCAGAACACACATAGTTCACTCGGTGTCCTGCACACACCACACATAATATGTATTCTAGCCACAGAGTGTCCAACACACACACACACTTATAGAGCGACTGACTGAAACTCAAAGGCTTATGCTGCAACTCAATCCCTCTCTCACAAACTTCGTCAGCCTGGTAGCTAGTCTCTCATTCTATCTCTCTCGTCTCAAGCAACTTCATGGCTGTCCAATGGACTTCTGTTGGTTGTCTGAATTAGCCATCATCCTAGTTTTTCCGGTCACTCTAAATGTCGCAGCAGAACATGGCGGACTCTGTCATCAACCCCCACTACCTAAATCGCAATGCCAGAGTGGTCAGCTGCTAACCCCCCACCTGTGCCAGACATTCTTCCCCTAACCCCTTGTTTCCTTTGTCGACAGGTTACCTGAATGTGCCAAGTACAATCACCTTTGTTCCCAGAGTGCCGGCCCCATCACCCCTGCTCCAGTTGGAACTGTTAACAACCATACACTGCCTGCATTTTGCGATGAATGTCAACATCCTTCAGCTGTTCAGAATCATCGCTCGCTGATCAAGTCTGGACGGATTCCGTATCACACCCGCCAATGTATTTTTAACGTGCTCGCCAGTGCATATGGGTGTCTGATCTCACAGATTAGGCAAAATTTTCACCAGATGGTCTCCACCGCAGTTAGCTTTTTTGGATGACCTTAGCCCACCCAAAATACTCTGTCCAGAAAGATAAGCTTTCCCTGGTCTTTAAAGCCTTAGTGGACATGTACTTGTACAGGGGTGGCTATTCTTGTCATGCACGAAGACCCTGGTCTTATGAATATATATATATATTCTGAGATGGTCTCCCCTCCCTATTGCACACAGACTGAAGGTATGTGGCTGGTCTAGAGATGCATACTTTGTTTGGTGGTGGGTTACATGAGCTCAATGGTGCAACAGGAAAGTGAGTGATGCATATGTGATAACCCAGGTTGAGGTGTGCCTTTGATCTGAAGTGAGTGTCAGACCTATTCTGGAAAATATTGGATCCCAAATTTTCAGGGCAGTTCTTCTGCTCCTGGATTTGCAGAAAACAGCTGTTCTGCAAACACCACCCCCCCCCCAAATCAAGTACATAATTTCTTATTGTTTTAGGCAGAATACACCTACGGGTGTAGTCACATTTATTCTCAACAGAACAGGTCATATATAAATCTAATTATTGCACTTTCTGTTGCAGGTGAGAATTATGAATGTGCAGCACCTGTGATAGTGAAAGGAGGTAGACACGAAATGCTACAATGAGCAACTTGTTCAGGTGCTGCCCACGACCTTATTGAACACTTCTTCATACCAATGTGCTTTTTGAATGGGTAGTTCTACTCCAATAGGAGCCAATGCATTCCCATACAGACAAAAGGAAGTCGGCTAGATGCACCATTAGTATTGATTCATGCTTCTACAAATTTGAGCTGAATGCAATGTATATGACAATATTTATTATACAACAGTGAATTTCAAATATGCTATCACCAGCCCCATTGGGGGGGGGGGGGAAGAAGAGAGATCCCTTGACGCAAGATTTAATTAAATCAATTTGGTTCAGCTACAGATCCCTGAGGGAGCTGCAGTGTTTATTAAAAACTCATGAAATGAGCAAAAATACTGACTGATCAGCAGTGCAACACGATAATGTAATCACTTGGTGCATTACACATGTTTCTTACAATTGAGCTCATAAAATGCGTCCCACCAAAGGACCTAGTAAACCAGTTAGATGGGCCGTTTTCAGCAGAATGGAGCCACATCTCAGATTCTGTGGCATAGTCCCTTCAGAAATTAACTACTGGTGTGTTGAACATTCTGTAACATGGAGGGATGTTAATGGTGACCACTCGCAATATTTAATACCACGCATGCCGTACTAGGCCTTCACTAAAATTCATGAATGATTACAAATGGATTTTTTAAAGATACACAGTATCGATACTTCTGTTTGGGTTTCATGGATTTATAGAGGAGTGAACACCGTTTTGCTTCTCACACACCAGTCACTCAAAGTGAACACCATTTTGCTTCTCACACACCAGGTCAAATTTTATGGGGCACCCTGTATAAGTTCATTCCACACAAAGGTGTGTACCTGGATATTTTAAAAAAAAAAAAAACACTTCGAAGTCAGCATATGTTGTTTCCAGTCCAGGATTGATGGTGGTCCTCTTCGGAGTCATAGGTGGCTGATCAAACCAATTGGAGCCTGTAAGCATGGCTGATCAAACAACATTTAACTGACATGTGGAGAACATGGTCAGTCCATCTAAACTGATTTGCACATCAGTTTCATTTGTCAGCCCAGATGAAAGTGTTCAAGCTTCTTCACATGTCAACTGTATATGTGGATAAGAAATGGTGTCATGTAACACTTTTTACAGAAAGGCAGCCAGGATTATCCATTGACAACAACATTATTCTGCAACACTCTGTTCATTGACCAAAAGCCTTCAAAGGGGACTCAGCTGTGCATATTGATTTGTCAGCAGTAGGGTGCTGAGGAGCAAAAAAATAGGCCTGCAGACCTGGAGGTGCAACCATCACCATGTACTGTGTTAACATTGGACAGTTCTTGTATCTGCTGCTTATGTCCTGATGTTGCAAGCTTTCATTACCTGCAATAAATAATAAAATCATGTTAAAGGATTTTCTGCTGTACAATACAAATGAAATAGGTCTAATAAAGCACATTCAATACAAATGAAAAAGATAAGTCAAAGACTGCCACTTCCCTTGGTGCATAGGCCCTGCCCAACAGTTATGGGCTGCTCTCCATACAAATGAGGCTTCCACATCAGCAAGACCATTGTGAGAACCATAACCTTTTATGCAATCAAATAACTGCGAGTAGAATGATAGACGAGGAAAGCGACCTAGGAGTTATAATAGAAACAGACTTTTTGGACGAAAAACTGGCCTACAGAGTGGTCTAGCAAAGAGAAGAATTTGAGTGACTTTAACTAGCTTTTTAACAATGCTACAAAAGTCAGAGTGGTGAATGCATTGCCACTAACATATAAATACTGCAACAGAATGAAATTTTACCTCTTCATACAAAGTCCATGCCATAGCAGACATGAGGGTGCGTCTCAACATGCGTGGAACAATGCCCCTCCAAAAACCAGCAAAGCCTCGTTCCTGAAGAAGGGCAGAAATAAAATTAAAGTACGTCCTTGTAGGAAGCCTGCACCAAAGCATTATGCAGCACTTTGTTGCTAGCCCCCTGCACAATCCTCTTAAATTACATTATGCATATTGTGATCCGCCGGGTAGCACCACTGCCCCAAAGAGAGCATGTCATAAGAGGTGACATGGCATAACACCGGCCATGGTAAGGTGGTTTGCTAAGAGTACACATGAGCATCACTTCAAGCAAGAAGCTCATGATCAATGCAAAACCAATGTAGCATGTTCTTTGTAGAATGTCGCTCCCATCACAGTCTGTCTGAAAGAAGCTCATTCCCTTGCCAAAACACCAGCTTCCGCCACTGTCATACTCAGGCATTCCTGGATATCTTGGTCTATCCCTTCCTCTTTTGCCTGGCACCATACCTTCCATCACCGTTCTCTCAAGACCGTTGTGTCTCTTGATGTGACCAAAGTATATGCATTTTCTAGCCAAAATGGAATTAATAAACCAGTTCTCCTCTATGCTCAACTCTTGCTCTTTTCTCTGTCTAGGGTATTCTGAGGATCTTTCTGTAACATTTCGACGCGAAGAATTCGATTCTTTGGTAATTGTCCATGCTTCACAACCATAAGCTGCCACAGGAAAAACACAGGCTCTCAAGACTTTTACTTTTATCGTTTTGTTGGTGCCGGCCATCATTTCTTCAGGCTGTTCAGTCTCTGCATTGCCATAGCTAGTCTTCTTCTGATTTCTTTCGAGCAGTCACCATTTTTTGTCAATTCTGGAGCCCAGATATTCAAAATGTGTGACCTGATCTAGTTCCTCACCACCCACTTTAAATTTATATATAAATTATATATAAAATAAAAAGCACGCTGCAGGCTTTGCCGTGAAAAAGTATTTAATACACATGTTGAACTAAACAAAAAAGGTCCAATCTGTGTCCCTTGTCATTGATTACATCTACCACACCTAAAAGAGGATTGATCAGCAGTCATTAGAAGTATGCACAGTCAAAAAACAGTTTGTTCTACTAGGTGACTTCAGTGGGCGTTATTCACGTCTTCTCAATATTGGAGCTGCGTAGTGTAATGGTTAGTGAGCTGGCTTCACATCTGAAGTGGTCCTGGGTTCATTCTCCAGTTGAGGCGGAAATGTTTATTTAGACTGCAATGGCTCCCGGGTCAACTCAGCCTTAAATGGGTAAAAGTTCAGTCTGGCAAGTAAAAGCGGCGAGGGAGAGAAGATGACTACCACCCTCATATAGGCGAGCCTTTGAAATGTGAGATCACCTCACATCCTTACTGCAGTAATGCTGTAGGTTACTTAACTTTACAAACGGGAGTACTGTGTGTGACCAACTCATATTTTCAGACAAAACCAAAACATAAGGTATGCCATATGTTCAGGATCTAGCAAGGTAATGCCCCTATTGGAAGTAAACCCATTTTTAAAAAATGGTTGAAGTTGACCGTAATGTCAATGGAAAGGGGGGGGGGGGGGGGAGGAGGGAGAGAAAGCTCAAATTCCTTACTTTATGAACAAATATGACGACATCCTTCAACCTTCCATACTTGTTAGGATACAGCTGCATGTTAGTCTTGATGACATCTGCTGGTTGAGTGACAAAAGATGCCAACAATCCAGATGCAATCCCATTTGTGAAATTGATGTAGGGTTTATTTTCTAAGGATACAGGAAAAAAAAAAATAGATGTGGATGCTTGCATTTTTCTTTAATGTATCTAAAACTGCATGGTGGATATCAGCATAGTTAGTAGTTTCATCCTTAACCCTTTCCGGCTCATAGGCATTGAAATCAAACCCGCTACAACCAAAACTTACTGCTGAAAGTAGAAATCATGTGAGGAGGCTTGAAATGACAATTATGAAAGCCATATTCACCATCTACCCAGAGAAGACTAACATACTGATCAGACTTGTTAGTCAGGGTCAGGCAAGACCCTCACTTCAGCTCTCCCTGAAAACTGTTTTCTTAGCAGCCTGACTAACGGGGTGATGGATTGACTTGATACCTGTAGCAGTGAGTGACACGCAGATGAAGCCAATCATAGCACAACCACCTGGAAGACCCAGGTCCACCATCAGCATGCTCGGGATGTGTGGAAAGCTACTGCAACCCACTTTTCAGGGTGCACAAAAGAGTAAACTGACTCATTGTGGGCAAACAAAACAACCAGAGGAGAAATGGGTTTTTTGTTTGGACCACCCTCTAGGGAAAATCTTTGTTTGCCAGTCATAAAAACACACCAAGGGGACCACCTAATATCCTGAAGTGCCTTAGAGACAGTCTCTAGCTGCCCAAAATTGGCAGGTCTGGTCTATACCGATGGATTAGCATTAAAATCTACCTCTTTTGCAGGGTATGGTATCCATATACGAGTTTTGTGATTCATGCGACGAAAACCATTCAAATGATGAGGCGGATGCTATAAAAACAGCAGTTGAGAATTTGCACCCAACAGCTTGACTTGGGCAATTGTTACGCCAAGTCGGTTCTGAAGATATCCATTCCCCCCCCCCCCCCCCCCCCCCCCATCACTTTGCCCACAGAATAAATGTCACCTTGCAATGGATCCTTGGACTGGCCGACAGTTGGCAAAAACAGGAGCCCCGAAACAACAATTGGATAGATTCAGGAAAATCTGGATGAACAGGTGGGCGATGGGAATAGATCGCAGTGCATTTAGCAAAATACCACTGGAAACCGCATCAATCCCCAGCACCTGCCCTTGTACAGACATTGCTCTCATCCTGAACTGAAAGACCTGCATCGGGCTGACAAGAACAGGCTTACTCAGCAGCTATGGGATAACAACAACAATATGGTTGCTAAGGATGTCAGTGGTATCCACTGCTAATTAACAGTGTTGAGGTAAATGATCAAGTAAGCTGGTGACATTGCATATAGCACAACCTGGCTATGTGTAATATTCAAAGCATTGTACAACAGCTATAGGAACACATGGCAGAGAAATAGACGATTAGGAAATCAACAGATATTCTTATTGTTCAGAGTTTGTCCTGTAAAGGACATTGTGCTGTAGTTTTACAGTGAGGCTGTTATCAGCCCAACATCCGATTGGTTTTAAAAAAAAAATACTGCAGATCTGCGAATTCTAGTCTATTAGCAAGACTACTTTCCAGGGCCAGAGCAGTGGTAACTGAGTTGCTGGCTGCTGCCAGCACTATTCACTGGACTGCATCTTCTGCCCCACTAAATAGATATGAAGGTCCTACTGTAAAACAAGTCAGTCACAAATGTGTATTTAAAAAGCAAAATAAATATGCATATTTCCACCAGCATTTTGTTGCAGCTCAAATCATCTCTCCACCCACAATACACATCCTTTTGTTGCAGCTCAAATCATCTCTCCACCCATCCTTTTGTTGCAAACTGAACAGTACGAGCAGGTTAGGCTTCATCAAAATTTTGTAGGTGTAGTTGAGAACATTTATTAACACAGCTATGCACCATTTTGCTCATAAACAGAAAGCATATGAATATCCTTTGCAGGAAGTGTTTTGCCAGAATGAACACAGCACGCTGTTCTTTGATCATACACAGAGTTTACACAGAGGAATAGTGTCTGGTACCTAAAGTCACCACAAAGCTTGATGCTGCTGTCACCTAATGACACCTTTAGAAACTACCAACTATATTTTCCAGTTATCCTACGAGGCGTGTTCAAATGAAATCGGACCTTTAACTGCACCAAGTGAACATACATACGATGCGCATGATGTCACTTCTGATGCAAACAGCACATACCAACTGTCAAATTTGTAAAATTCCATTATCCTCTGACTCAGTTTCCTCAGCAGACCACTGAAAACATGGTGGCTGTGATACGGAATCCGTACAGAGTTGATCAGCGAGCAATGATTCGGTTTCTTAACAGCTGAAGCATGTCGACCAGTTGACATTCACCGCAGAATACAGGCAGTGTATGGTGGCAAATGTAAGGTCGGGCAACGGTCTACTCGAATTGCTGTATCAATTTTGTAGATGGCATCTTCTGGTGCAAGAATATGCGCCTGACCTGGTCTCGGAAGATCTTTCGTTAACTCGCATCCTTTAAACATCGGTGTCCAGTTCTTCACTGTTGTCTTCAATGCACTTTTGTCACTATACACCGTCTGCATTCTGTAATGGTCGTACTGGTCGACATCCTTCACCTGTTAGAAACCGAATCACTGCTCGCTGATCAATTCTGGACAGATTCTGTATCACACCCGCCATGTTTCCAACAGTGTGCTGAGGAGACTATGAGTCGGAGGATAATGAAATTTTGCAAACTTGGCAGTTGGTATGTGCTGTTTACATTAGAAGTGACATGTGCATCGTATGTATGTTCACTTGGTGCAGATAAGTCCGTTTCATTTGAACATGCCTCGTATATCAGTTTGTGACCTGGCTTATCGTCATAACACACAAGTGTCATTTCTCTAAACACAGAAAATGTAATCTGACAGAATATCAAACCACACCAACAGTTGTAAAAATACAAAAACTCCCAACAGTACAGTCATGGGTCAAGATCAAAACACTGCCCACGACTATACTAAATTGATCACCCTAGGGTTGAGCGAGACCTAAGGTGCAAATACCTCAATACAGACAGAAATACTGGTAACAGACAAACAAGTGATAACATAATTCCTAATCATCATTGGCTCTTTCTGTCTTGTCAGACTATAGTTAGTCCATGACTGTAACTCGTAAGACCAATCCGAGCAGAGAAGTGTCTTCCACAGTGTGTGCAAGTAAAGTCAGGACTGTTTGCAGCATCGCATGGTGTGGCATGCCTTCTCAAACACAGTCTTTAAGCCTATCAGCAATCAGTATCTTCTCTGTCTGTATTCCATGATTAATCCTGGTGCCCCCATGTAACATGATGTCCTGTTCCTAATACAGTGAGATATAATGCCCTAATTTACATGGAAGAGCTTAACTAATGATAAAATATTGTAATAGTATATTTAATACCTCCTGCAGTAAGAAGTTTCATCTGTGTGTAGAACATGAGGTAAATGCCAGAAAAGGGCACATCTCTTAGAAGAGTTGGGGCAAGGCCACTGTAAAGTGCTGGAAGAAAGGATATCATCTTTATTAAATTTATCACCACTGGATTGTTTCTTTGTATATAAGATTAATTGCATCATGATAATTGAGACTTTCCATGGAAGAGCTTGCCACATAAACAATATCTGGTTGATTTATATTTCTAATAGCTGAACCTCTCTCTCTCTATCTAGTTGATTTAATTTCTAATAGCTGAACCTCTCTCTATCTACGGTTTTTATTTTGTGCCTGTCGGCCCAGTACATCTGACTTCGGCATGCATTTTATGTAAGGGCCTGCTTCCTTCTGCATTTTCTAAGGGTTTGCTTTCCCAGGGTAACGGCCAGTGCTGTGATGGGGATCGAACCCAGCACCTTTGAGTTGTGATCCGTGTCACGTAACCACTAGCCCACGCCATCATCTGGTTGATCAGTCCTGAGACTGGTTGTAAGGTTGTCTCTCCATTTGACCCTATTGTCTGTAGCTCTCTTCATTTCAGCATAGGTTCGTACTTTAATGTCTTTGAGATGTGAAGATGAGTCTTGGTCGGGCCCCCCCCCCCCCATTTTTTCTACCCTAGCTCCTTCTGTAGAAGACTTTCATGTCTCATAATGTGACTGAACAAACTCAATCGCCGGCTGGGTACCATTTTCAACATGTCTTTGTGAGTCCACTTCAGTGAGGACATTGTCATTGGATCTGCTTTCTGTCAAACTCACACTTCAAATTCTACGGAGGTAGCACCATATTTAAAATTCTTCCTAGCTTTTTTCCATCCTTCTTTGCTTGAGTTCATGTTTCAGCAATTGGCCATACACGAGTAGCGATTGTTCTTTTCCTCAGTTCTATCCTGATATTCTTTAAGTTTGTTTTTCTCTGATGCCCTTTGTTGCCAGTGCAGTCCTTGTAATTTCTGTCCTATTGCGGGCATATTCTGTTATGGTTATCCACAAATATGTAAACTTCTGAACTGGTTCAATTAATTCTCCCAAAATTACCAAAGTATTTCTCTTAAATTTATTTATTTTCATGTCAAACTCTTTGATTGTGCTGTTAATCTTTCGCAACATTGCTACTGATTCTCCCACTATGGCTTGGTCATCAGCACATTTGATGGCATGTTAACTTTCATACCATTTTATGTATGTATACTAACCTCTAAAACCCTCTTTAGCATAAGTGGTTCGGATGCCATCTGACAGACTTTTGTAATGAAACTCTCCACTCTGTCAAAAAGTAAATCAACATCAGAATAGAACTTGCCAGTGTGGTTGAACACACATGAAATTTGGTTGAAAGTTTTTTGAAATATGTTTACTATTGAAAAGAGTTGTTGAATGCCCACAATGAGTAAGATTACTCTTTTGTGTGCCCTGAAAAGGACATTGTTGCAGTTGCTCCCAAGCATGTTAATAAGGGGTGGGTCCTCAAAGCAGTTGTGCTATGCCTGGCTTCATTTGCGTACCACTCACTACTACAAGGATCATGCCAATTCCCCCATCTCATTAGCCTGACTGCCATTAAACAGCCTGTTTCCAGGGAGAACTGCATGGAAGTGAGGTGGGGAAAGGGTGGGTCTTGGTCAGTGTTTTGACCCTGACTAACATTGTCCGATCAGTCTCTTGTCTCCTGTTGAGAAGAGGAAATGGTAAATTTTAGTGTGAAGAGACGATAGGGATCATCACTGGAGCCACAGAGTTCGTGCTTTGTGCAATACTCTTGGCAGGCGAGATACTGTTCTGCAGAGAGAGAGACAGCCATATGGGTGAAACCAGCGGTGATGAAGTCGAGCCCTCACCTTTAACGCGTCCTATCAAAATGCCAACAAGAAGTGTGATATTTTTCTTAAAACAGTCATTGACAGGCAGGTTTCTTGAACTAAGTAAACCAGAAGACTATGTAATTTTAACCATCGCCCATCTTGTTTTGCTCAATAGGAGCATGAGGGCTACCAGTACAGTTGGCCTCTTTACAGGAAACCTGAGCTTAAGTACTTGTGTCTGCCCCATTGTATTCACATGCTTTGGCTGTGGTGGTTTTTATAGCACTTTGTTAAACATGAGGTTGCATGTACCATACACACTTCTTCAGTGACCATTTACATCATTCATGGTAGG
The DNA here is from genome assembly GCA_036924085.1 of Ariolimax columbianus. NCBI lineage: Eukaryota > Metazoa > Mollusca > Gastropoda > Stylommatophora > Arionidae > Ariolimax > Ariolimax columbianus. Next base: position 49,886,313 of record JAVGWX010000006.1, on the reverse strand, counting down.
GGATCAAGATGCTGAACAGTGCATGAGCCGCAGTGGTCAGCGACTCAAGGCTCACTGCTAGCGTCAGGGCCAGAGCTACAAAGGCCCATCTACACCTCCACGTGGTGATCCTGGATAACAGGCTGCAACAGAGCAAACTGGCTTAGAAGTGAACGAGGAGGGAATGCCTGTTGAAGTTGGATGTGTTGAACCTAAAGGTGCACATATCACAGTCAAACTGTAAACTACAATGCATTCCGTTCTATGCTACAGCATTTTTTTGACCGAGTAGTTTGCCTTCCCCTTTTTGATATCTCATCTCTTAGTCAGGCTGCATGGTTGCAGTCTGTTTCCAGGGTTGCCACATAGAGACTGATTATGGTCTTGCTCAGTTATGGGTCACTGACTTTAATGCAAGTAGTCAGCTATGAGTCACTGGCTACTGTTAGCTCAATCATTGCTGCATCTTCAGCCCCAGACACATAATTTAAAAGATTTGTGTAAAGAATTGACAGAAGCATACAGTGTGAGGAGTACAAACAAAATGTGTTCCTCTTCTATTTCTCCCTAATGATTTTCCCCCTGCGCATTAATGCCATTTAACGCTTCATACTAATATATAATCATTATTGTGAATACTTCACGTCATAGTTTAATTGGACATTGCTGAAACATGACATGTAGAGACTGGAAGCCTTCCACATGCGCAACCAGCAAAGTATCCTGGACATCCAATGGCATGACTACATCCGCAACGTGGAGGTCTCTGCTAAATGCTAAAACAGGCCTCCACCCAATCTCAGAAACACTTGACTGACACCGCTTTTCTTTGTTCGGTCATGTTGTATGGCTGGACCAGGAAACCCCAGCCTACACAAGTTGTTCCTCAGTGCCAAAAGTCTTCCCCCGCCGACTGAAAGCGCAGAAGAGGCTGTCCGTGAACAGTATGACTCATGCAAATATCAACCTTCTCCTCCGCCCTGGACGAGGTCTGGAACCACACCACAGCTGTGGATCATGGATGTGGCCAACCGACGCAACGTGCCTAAGCGAACATTATTATTATAGTTTAATTATGTGTCTTATGGCATTTTGATCATAATTTTAGCTCATTAGTTTAATATTAATTAATTTTACATATAATAAAACTTTGTGGACAGAATTCTGGCACTTGGTACAAACTAAGAGACAAATCAGCAAAATTATCCAGAACTGGAATAGGTTTAAAAAGATGATAAAAGCCTGTCATTTTTGTCCTCATTATGTCCTGTGATTTTTAAAACAAATGTGTACTTTGTAAAAACAGTATGTAGACAATGTTCATTTGCACCCAGATATGAAAGATCTAAGAAAATAAATACAAATGATGAAAATCACAAACCTCGTATCTTGTTTTCAAGACTGTTAATGGTAAAACCATAATTCCTGTAACTGTTCGGGCCGAGGCACCCATAACAACTGACTCCAGAGGATGAGGGGACTCGCTCCTGTTCCAATGAAATATAAAATCAAATCTGTATTAAGTAATGGAGACATATAAAGAAATATATAAAGAAGCTTATGGTTCATAGAACTGACTTCATTGCACCTATATGCTGAAAGTGCTGATGACAGACACAAAACTCAGAAGCTCCTCTCCTCATAATGATGTGTTGATTAGATGGTTATTGATTCAGTGACCTATGGGCTTTGGCCCAACGCCATATAGTGGTATCTGCAAGTGTTTGCAAGCTGATGTTTAGATCTGTACAAAGTGTTCCATTTGTCTGGCCTCGGAGGAAGAAGCTCTTTCCTAACACTGGCAAGTGTCGGACACAAAAAAATGATGTTCAACAGTTTCATAGGGATGTGTGTACAGTTGGCACTCTGGAGTATGTTCTGGTTGGATTCTGTTCAACAGTTTCATAGGGATGTGTGTACAGCTGGCACTCTGGAGTATGTTCTGGTTGGATTCTGTTCAAGTGACTTAAGTTGTATGTGTTGAGTGCGAAGTGGGAAAATGGTGCTTTGGACTCTCCTTTTCAGGAGGTTGATGTCTTTGGGATCTGGGATGGCCATATGTTTGTAGATTTCTCTCCCAGTATTTCCCATTGCCTAACTATTCAGCCAGGCCTCTTTGTTCAGTCTTCAGTAGTTATTTAACTGTCTGTAGGGTTGTTGGTGTGTATTGTGTTAGACACCACATTATATTATATCTACAATTTTATGAGGTTTGGTGGCATTATTTACATTATTGTCTTCTCTAGCTCACAGAGTTTGGAAACAAATTTGTAAAACTATGAACTGGAGCAGATCACGATTGAGTCATATTCACAGTTCCATTACTGTGAAAGACAAAGGCTTTAGCTCTTAAAGACCAATAGAACCATTTACAACAGAAGAACGCTAATATCACAAACTGCACATTGAACTAAATTTGTTCACAAACTGCACATTGAACAAAATTTGTTTAGTTTTATCAGTGTTTAAGAATTTTAATTAATGTTATATGGCAAAGGAAGATACTCATATTTTCAATTGTGTAAAAACATTACAATTTAAAAAAACCGGTTACAAAATATTCACCAATAAGAGCAAATAGCCCTGTCAATTGCATGTCCACATTTTAACAGTTTTTATAGGAAGTATAAAACTTAGACCAGCACAGTATACCATCCCTAGGTGAAATCGGATGTATCAGGCCGAAAGGTGCAGATATCGTAGCCTCGCTTTAAACTATGATACGTCACATCATCCTTTTCAGCACAAACGCCAAATAAGAAGTACATCATCTCCTAGTCTTTAAAGAGTTTTATGGTCAAACCCTCAACAGATCCCTTTGAATGCAGTATCAAAGGGATCACAATATTCCTTTCTCCTTACAGTCCCACCCGAGTGTAATTGACAGCATCTCTAGTATGGTTGATTTCATAGTGCATGTGCAAATTTCTTTAATGATTTTTTTTTCTCGTTTTGTCAGTATTGATGTCATCGGTAAAGTCGGTAAAAAAAAAAAAAAATGTGTGATTAAATTACATATGAATATTAGCTTGTAAGATACTTGTAACCACTGACACCCGCTTGTTTTCATTGCGTTTGTTTATCGGTTACTACACCTGTCGTTACCTTCTGGTTTGAATTCAGATGCAAGGAGAAAGTATATATAAACATGAACGATTTATATGATAGTGACAGGCTAGACTTTGATTGGAGCCGCATAGCGCAGTGGTTAGCGCGCTGGCTTCGCATCTGAGTGGTCCTGGGTTCATTCCCCAGTTGAGACGGAAATGTGTTTTTTTCCAGACCGCAATGGGTACCGGTTCAGTCCGGGAAGCAAAAGCGGCGAGGGAGAGGAGATGGCTACCGCCCTCATTTAGCCGAGCCTTTGAAATGTGAGATCGCTAACACCTCACACCCCTACGGCAGTAATGCTATGGGATACTTTACTTTACTTTTACTTAGACTTTGATTATGATAATATATAGACCAACATGACTGCATCACTATAAAAAGGCAGGCACCAAAACAAAAAGCAACAAACCAGACAAGACTACCAGACAGTGCCTTGCTTGTAATGTTACATTATTTTCGTCATGTTTTAACCCCTACCATAGCTTTCAGTTGCGAGTCAAAATTGATTTGTATACATTTTGTGTATACAAAAATATCATGCTCTAAAATATGTGGGAGCAGGAATAAATGCAGAGGGGTCTAGAGCAGAGATCCAGTCAAGAACAGCAATCGTCATGACCAGACTGCAAATAATCTGGAAAGACAAGAACATTAGCCTTAAATCGAAGCTGAATTTGAATGTATAAAATGGTCACCTCGCATATGAGACTTGGACTCTAACAACTGCCCTAGAACGTAAAATTTGTGCAATGGAAATGCAATGTTTTGCGAAGAATTCTTGGTATTTCATATTTGGATCACATTACTAATGAGAATGTTCTTGAAACTATGAGGAAGGAGATAGGTCAATATAAAAACCTATTGACTATAGTGAAAACACAAAAATTGACATGGTATGGCCATATATCACGATTGGTGGGACTGACCAAGACCGTCCTGCAAGGCACTGTGCCAGGGAAGCGTGAGAGAGAGAGACCAAAAAAGAGATGGGAGGACTTCTTCTTCTTCTTCTTCTGCGTACGCAGTCAGACAGTAACCATTATTTTTTCGAAAAAAGGGGCGGTCATCCTGAGGCTCTCGCCACTGCCATAGAGCTTGTCTTGCAGTTCCACTGGTAATGGCCACATCTGCTCTCTCTGATCCTCGTATGTCGGGCAGTTCTGCAGCAGATGTTCAGCGGTCATTTTACCGGTACCGCACGGGCAGATGGGAGGACAATATAAAAGAGTGGATGGGAAGGTCTATAGCCGAAACTAATACCCTGGCGAAAAATCGAGACGTACGGCAGGAACTGGGTCGACAACAAACTGCAATAAGGGTGCCTCAGCGACCATCTAGGTTATGGGACTGATGATACATTTTATGTAAAGTAGGTCATATGCACTCACCAACAAGGTCACAATGGTCGACTTTTTGCACTTTTAGACATTCCTCCATAACATACTCAAAACTAATATCATAACAAATAAAAAAGGTACAGATAAAATAAGAAACACCAATTTTTTATTGTTTTTACAAGGCGTGTTCAAATGAAACCGGACCAAACTGCAACAAGTGAACATACGTACGATGCGCATGATGACGTTACTTCTGGTGTTTAAAGAAGGACGTGAGTTTACGCAACAATATTCACCTGACCTGGTCTTGGAAGATCTTTCGTTAACTCACGTCCTTCTTTAAACATCATTGTCCAATTCTTAACTGTTGTCTTCGACACACTTTTGTCACCATAGACTGCCTGCATTCTGCCATGAATGTCAACTGGTCGACATCCTTCAGCTGTTAGAAACCGTATATCCGCTCGCTGATAAACTCTAGACGGATTATGTATCACATCCGCCATGTTTTAAACGATCTACTGAGGAAACAGTCGGAGGATGACATTTTGCAAACTTGACCGATGGTATGTGCTATTTACACAAGAAGTGACATCATGCACATCGTACGTATGATCATCTGTTGCACTTTGGTCCGGTTTCATTTGAACACGCCTCATATTCAGATACGTCCGATTAAGACTAATACAGAAGAAGCTGAATGTGGTAATGCTGTCTATGGGAGCATACAAAAACACAAATGCACACGGTGAGTAAAAAATAATACAAATTAGTGGTATTTGCACTAATAACATTTAAAGGCTAATACAAATTTATCATTTTATTATGAATACCGGTACTTCATGTCATAGATAATTCAGACATGTGTCTTAGGATCTATCAATCACAATTTTAGTTTAACTTTTAATATTAATTCATTTTATTTTGAATAAAATATCTACAAAATTGGACTGTACTGTATAGGATTACAAAAAGCTAATGTATGTGCTTAATTACCAGCATAGAATGAACTAGCTAAAACCTACCCAAATGAAGATTTCAAATAATGAAGGCTTGTAAAATACAGGCCAATGCCTGGCACACATCTCAAAAGAGACTGAAATAAAAATCCAAATGTAATAATGAATATAAACAAATAAAACACAATAACATTAACAGCATAGATTTTCTGGAGGGGGGGGGGGGGGGGGGGGGGGGGGGTCACTATTCTTGAATTATCATTTATCATGCATTGAGGAGCAGACCCATTCATAGAATTTTCTGGAGGGAGGGGGGGAGAGAGAGAGAGAGTGAGGAGGGGATGGGGGTCACTATTCTTGAATTATCATGCAGTGAGGAGCAGACCCATTCATAGAATTTTCTGGAGGGAGGGGGAGAGAGAGAGAGAGGAGGGGGTGGGGGTCACTATTCTTGAATTATCATGCAGTGAGGAGCAGACCCATTCATATAATTTTCTGGAGGGAGGGGGGAGAGAGAGAGAGAGAGAGAGAGGGTGGGGGTCACTATTCTTGAATTATCATGCAGTGAGGAGCAGACCCATTCATATAATTTTCTGGAGAGAGAGAGGGAGGAGGGGGTGACTATTCTTGAATTATCATGAAGTGAGGAGCAGACCCATTCATAGAATTTTCTGGAGGGAGGGGGAGAAAGAGAGGAGGGGGTGCGGGTCACTATTCTTGAATTATCATGCAGTGAGGAGCAGACCCATTCATATAATTTTCTGGAGAGAGAGAGAGAGAGAGATATTCTTGAATTATCAAGCAGTGAGGAGCAGACCCATTCATAGAATTTTCTGGAGGGAGGGAGAGAGAGAGAGAGAGAGAGAGGAGGGGAGGGGGGTCACTATTCTTGAACTATCATGCATTGAGGAGCAGACCCATTCATAGAATTTTCTGGAGGGAGGGAGAGAGAGAGGAGGGGGTGGGGGTCACTATTCTTGAATTATCATGCAGTGAGGTGCAGACCCATTCATAGAATTTTCTGGAGGGAGGGAGGGGGAGAGAGAGAGAGAGAGAGAGAGAGAGAGAGAGAGATTCTTGAATTATCATGCAGTGAGGAGCAGACCATTCATAGAATTTTCTAGAGGGAGGGAGAGAGAGAGAGACAGAGAGAGAGAGAGATATTCTTGAATTATCATGCAGTGAGGAGCAGACCCATTCATAGAATTTTCTGACTGAACACCATCACCAACTGAGAGTTGCTTGTCCCAAGCAATCAAGAAGAAATGAACACTATCATAATCAGTTGACGCTAGAATTGTATAGGTCATGTACTAAGAAAGGAACCAGACACAATCACCAGAACTATATTTGAATGGACCAAAGAGAAGTCGATAGAGGCAAGCCTAAGATAACTTGGTGAGTAGGTTACTCTTTTGTCTGTCTTGAAAAGAACGTTAATTAAGTGGCGGATTGCAGTAGCTTTCTTCATATGCTGAGCGTGCTGATGAAGTTGGACTGGAGTCTTCCAGGTGGTTGTGCTATGCTTGGCTTTATCTGCATGTCGCTAACTATTATGGGGATCATGTTGATCCCTCACCTCGTTAGCCAGGCTGCTAAGGGCTGCTAGGAAGTCGAGGTGAGGGTCTTGGCCAGTATATTTTGCCGGACCCGAACTACCATGTCTGATCAGTATATTTTGCCGGACCCGAACTACCATGTTTGATCAGTATATTTTGCCGGACCCGAACTACCATGTCTGATCAGTATATTTTGCCTGACCAGACATTAGTCTTCCTCTCCTACCGGGTGAAGTGAAAAGAATTTTTGTTGCTGTTCTTAAAGACACCATCAGGAGTGACAGTCACTGACCATTTTGTTGGTTATTGACCAAGCAACTAAGAAGATTTGAAGTTGTGCAGGCCCTTCTTTCGGAGTATGTGTTTAATGCATTGTGCCTATTTTTGTTTGATTGTGGATAATATATATGTTAGCAGTACTAGCTACTTTCAGTCATGACTGACTATAGGATGTGACCTTTGAGTTGTAACTCTCATGAGTTATTTTGGTTTTCTTACTCCCTAAGACTTTTCACTTTGTGATACTTAACATCTTTATACTGGTTTAGAAGACTCTGCAGAGTGTATACAACCAGTTTCATTTATATTTCCTTGCTCTAAAAGCTATGTGCATCCAATCTATTTTTAAATGATGTAATTGTTCCTGCCTGCACTACTTCCTGTGGCAATGCATTCCAAACATTCACCACTCTCTGGTTTAAAAAATGTTTCCTAATATCTAATCTGGACCTTTCTTAAGTTAATTTATAGCTATGCCCTCTTGTTTTTGTAGGTGGTAAAATTTAAAAAAAACTTGTTATAGTCTAATTTATCCGTTCCTTTGATTATCTTATAAACCTTTATTGTCACCTCAAATTCTTCTCTTTTTTTAAACACTGTTGGCCGGTTTTTCTGAGTCATGTGTGATGCAAGAGCTTCTTTTCACCCGGCATGAGTTGGCTCTTCATCTTCTCATATTTTAAACAAGGAATTCAACCCTTTACCATCAAACCTAAATTACTCAATATTCTTCTGAGTATTCAAGACAAAAAACACTGAATCAGCTGTTTAATAATTAAAATTAAAAAAGAAATTGAACTAATTGAGCTAAAATGGTGAGACACTGCATTAATTATATATCCCACAACGTATTTATTACACAAATATATATTTGTATATGCAATAAAAATGTGATTGTTGGGAAAACAAGTTATAGCTTCATTTATTAATTATATTTTTCTCATCTCTGTTGAAATTGCTATTATCCCATCAACATTACAACTTTTGCTTTTGTCAGTTTCAATCAATCTAAATTGGCTTGTATTAAATTAAATTGCTGACAAATACAAGTCATTGCTCTGGTTTTCAAGCTTTGATTCCATTACCTGGAAAGCAATACCTTTACGATTTCACAACAAATTTAATTATCCTTAGTTCTTAGTCGACCTGTACTTCTACAGGGGCAGATGCCCCTGTGCAAGTCCCAGCTCTGTTGAGAGCTGGATGTAGCCAGAAGAACGGTTTCCTGCTTAGCGAGCAGCTTAATACTCCACTGCATTGGGACAAGCACTTATGGAGGTTGGTTAACCGATATGCACGTCCATCTTAATAGACTCAAACACTAGACCAAAGTAGATCTGCAGCCTGTTAGGCACCATCCATGCTGCTCTAAACAAACCACCTAACCACGGCGGGCATTATGCCATGGCACACAGTCACCTCTTTCAACATGCTCTCTGTGAGGCAGTGGTTCTGTTCTTATCATACACAAAGAACCCTCAGACCACTAATCATCCATGGTCTCATAATAACCTGGAAGCTGTGCATAAGATTATAAATACAATTTTGTTTCTATGCTGCAATAAACAACATGGGGTGGGGGTTCGAGGGTGGGTGATTTAGAGTGTAATGGGTCAATAATCCCTAGACTTCTTAAGAATCTTTACAACAAACAGTTTATTTTAAAAACTATATTCTACTTACGGGCATGAGACCAGTCCAAAGACCCAATACTCTCTCTTGACGTACAACATTAGCAATCTCAGCAAACATACCAAGTTTGGTCCTAAAAATAAATACAATTCAGTTTGCTTTACTTTGTTTTCTATCACGGAAACAAATGATTTACAACATATTAAACTTAATATAGTTTGCATGTATAAATTAGCAACAGGGCTTGCAGCATCAAGCGACTACTACCATGTCTAAGTCGAGCTTTCACAACGTCAACTAGAGGTTGGATTACTCTGTCACCTGGGACAGGGCCACATAGGGTGGTTAACCGATGTGGGAGTTCATTACTGGCCTGTGTGAATATTTCCTGACCACACCAACATTGGTACTGTCAGCATTCAGAGTGAAGGGCACCATTCTCATCAAGTTCAGCAGCGGGCACTGGACCGAGGAAATACGAGGCAGTGTAAGCGAACTAGCTGGTGGTTTTCCAGGATAGTTTGAGAGAAAAACACCACAAATCGAATAAACTTATTAATCCAAATAGAAATCCATATTACATTTCCATGGATACAGGCATATGTCATCGACTAGTGTGAATTTCAGCCAAATCTGTGGCATTGTGGCATCAATGAGAGACTCAAATGAGAGCAAAATAGACCCACAGTCACCATCTTTTGCTGCACAGGTATTCATTCCTATAAATTACTTGTCCTTTTCATCTATAGTATATCCATGAGGAAGCAAATGCCAAAACATATATGTGCTCTTGCAGAACTAGTTTCTGTGGGATTCAGAGGGGCCAAAGACGCAGCACTGTGAATGAGCTGACAGCAGCCAGTGACTCATAGCTGGCTGCTTGCATCAGTCAGCAAACCAGAACTGACAAGACCCAATTTCACCTTAAAGCTGTGGTCCTGAAACAGGCTGCAATGGGAAAACAAACCCGGCACTGACAAAAAAAGCCACCTAAGCTTGGATGTGCTGAAGAGCATGACAATTGGAGACACGTCTATTATGAAAGTGTAGTGAATTTACCAGGATGATATCAAGTCAACACACTCCACCTCTAATGATGTCATGCCTATTTCAACCATAGATATACTACCTCGGACACTGCAGTAAATTATCAGCGTCGGGCAGGACATTTCTCGGCTGCCTTTGGTGCTACTGACAAACAATATAAACACCCTTCAAATAAATATTTATGCTGTAAGACCTAAGGCCACATCACTGAGAAGATCAAAGAGTGTATATATTTTATTTCAGGAAAATTTCCACTGGAAAATTCTGTTCAAACTACTTGGTTGAAGTATAGACACTAATTATTGCAACAGAAATGATTACCAACACAACCAGCCAATGCCAGCACGTTGTATTCCTTACAGATGCAATGTTAGTTCTGCAAACCCTCAATGATGATAAACTGTCAGGAGCTTAAAATGGCCTTAGGCGAACTAAAAGTCAAGAGCATGGTTGTGCCATGGTGGATACCATCACACTGTGCATACTGGAAAATGAGAGAGCAGACATGTTGCTATGGGAGGGAGCAATTCAGGAACAGATTGAACAAGCAATCACTTTCCAAGAAAAGAAGACACTTATCCAAGCCATAGGGAAAGTGGACCAAACAGAGACAACTATCACTCCCTTAATAGTGCAGAACAAGTGATTCTGTCCCACATGAGAATGGGACATAAGATTGGCCCCATCACCAATGTGTATGAGTGGGCAAACAGCACAAAAAGCCAAACATATCCTGCCAGAAGTTAATTTTCAGTCTCCTCTTCTGGTGTTTCTTGGCCTACCTCTCTTCCTCTTCCCATGTGCATTCAATGTCAGGGCCTGTCTGGCCAAGTTTGATGGTGATTTCCATAGCGTGTGTCCTATCCAACCCCATTTACTACATTTGATTTGTTGCTCCACTGATTGTTGTTAATTCCTCCAATAGGTCTTCATTACTCCCTATGTCATGCCAGCCTATACCCATTATCCTCCATTGACATTTATTGACAAACGACGAGTTTTCTCTGTATTGCCTTTGTTGTTTTCCAATACCTATATGTAACTGATATCTTCATACTGCGAATACCAGAACATGCACAAATAAGCAAAAAGAGGAGCCTCAATACCACAAGCTTACCAAATAGTATCCTTCACTACAGCAAAACAAATATTAAAGAACTGCAAAGAAGACTGGTTGACCACCTGGGCAATGGCCAAAATTAATGCTCCAAATATTAGTGACTTGCAAAGGTGGTGGATACAACAAAGAATCATGGCAGCAAACCTTCTAGCAACTTACCCCAAATTAGCCGACTTCTGAAGCCTGGTCTTAATGAGATCTAGTGGCTGGAAAAGAACAGTGGAGCAAGTTCCACTAATGGCACCAGCCATAAAAGACTTCATAAGAGGAGACTGAAACAGAATGGGTAACCAGTTATTGGCCTGCATATGAAGTATTGGCTGGGACAATGTCACTGTGTGTGTGTGTGTGTGTGTATACGAGGTGTGTTTAAATGAAACCGGACCAAACTGCAACTAGTGAACATATGTATGATGCGCATGATGACGTCACTTCTGGTGTAAACAATACCATCCGTCAAGTTTGCAAAATTTCATTATCCTCCAACTCATAGTTTCCTCAGCAAACCGCTGAAAACATGGCAGGTGTTATACGGAATCCGTCCAGAATTGATCAGCGAGCAGTGATTTGGTTTTTAACAGCTGAATGCTGTCGACCAGTTGACATTCATTGCAGAACACAGGCAGTGTATGGTGACAAAAGTGTGTCAAAGACAACAGTGAAAAACTGGACAACGATGTTTAAAGAAGAATATGAGTTAACAAAAGATCTTCCGAGACCAGGTCAGGCGCATATTGCTGCGATAACTCACGTCGCCCTTTAAACACAGACTCTGATGTCATTTACACACACATTTGCAAACTTTAATGTTAGTGCCCCTAACATTTAATGTTATCTACATTGAAAAGGTAAAAGAGACTAACATCCAGTCAGGCAAAACAATTACCAGACTACGTTAGTCAGGGTCAGGTGAAATACATTGATCAAGAACGCACCTTAATTAAAAACAGTTCACTCTGGAAACCGTTTCATAGCATTCTGGTTAACAAGGTTGGTATTAATACTGTGATCTCCATAATGGTGAGCCTCACATTGCACTACAGCCAGGAAGACCTCGGCAACCTTTCCAAGGATGCGAGGAGAGCCACTGTGACCCGCCACCAATGAAAATCACCAAGAGTACCTAACTCCATTATGAGTGGCATTAGCAAAAACCAGAACAACTATCTTGACCATTGTTCAAGTCAAGATGTGTGAATCATAATTTACTTGTATACTACAAATTTGCTCTTAAAACATTAAAAAATTAGATGAGATTCAATCAATTACCATAAACAGAAATGACACTGAGAACTGAATTGAAAACTAGTACAGCCAGTGTAGAAAGAGCATGTCCCAGTGGCTTCAGTTCAGAAAGAGCTCCACAAAGTAGTGGTTGTAAAGGATTCTAACCTTCATATATATATATATATATATATATATATATATATATATATATCATCCTGTGGTTGATAATTCTGGAGATTGGTGGTTAGGTTTTCTGAGTATGTCCCTCCCTTTGACTCTATCCTGTGGTTGATCAGTCCAGAAACTCGTTGTAAAGTTGTCTTGAGTATGTCTCTCCATTTGACTCTATGCTCTTTATCATAAGGTCGTACTTTAATGTCCCTGCATGCCTGAGATGCAAAGACGAGTGTTGGTCGCACCGGTCCTCTCCCCTTGAATCTTGACCTCTAGTATCTTCTGTAGAAAACTTTCATGTCTCATATTGTGACCCAGCCAACTCAACCAACGTTTTTGTTTCATATGCAATATTTGTCTCTGTGCACCAACATCAAAGAGTAAATTGTCATTGGATCTTCTTTCTGTCCAACTCACTCTTTCCATTCTACGGTAGCACTACACATTTCAAAAGCTTCCAAGCTTTTTTCCTCCTTCTTCATTAAATATATAATATATATATACACACACTCATATGTGTGTATATACATACACTAAATATATACACTTAAAGGAAAGTGAAGCGTCTGATATAGCCTCTACTTTCCAGGTGTAGAGATCGCCGCTGGATTCACAGTTTTCGGCTTGCTGTTTAGGAGTTTCCATGCCAATGGCCTCTACTACATTATTGTGTCCCCAGCAGCACCTTCATGAGGGGCCCCCTGTTTCTTACAAAGCCTGCTGTGGTGCGCGAGAGAGTACCTACCGATATAACTAGGCGGGCAGATTGGGCTCATTATCCTTGGTTTTGGTTGGCAGCCAATCTAAGAGAAGATAAACTCTGACTCTAAACCCTGTTAGACGAACCTCGTTAGCCTGTTCAGGCAGTTTGCCTAGGAGAGGAGGAACTCTGATTTTTAAACCCACAAGTCCCGGAGAGTGCTGGCTAGTCATGGGACGATGAGAGTATCATCGGATGTCTCGAGTAACTAGCTTCTGCGGGCAATGACTCCACTGGCTTGTGGAAACCTCGGAAGAGAGTAGGTTTACGGGAGTAACCCAGACAGAAAATCCGGAGTGGTAGCACCTAAGACGGTTTCAAAATTGTGAACTCATTCCGGCAGCTCCTGCAGCTGAGCTGGTGCCAAATTGTCATGCTTTGCATTCCCTTGGATTACACCAGCGAGGCTGAGAGGGGGATCCTGCAGTTTGGACAGCCCAGGGTCTCCATATTCAGCGCGGAGAATTGCGCTCTGAGAGGCTACTCACACGGCGTCACACGCATGGTCTGCAAAGACTGAGACGCCTATGAATGAAATATATACACTACATTCATATATATGTTACTATGTGTAACTGACGCCTTTTTGGGGGCAGGTAATGAGAAGAAGAGCATTAGAGGTCACTGTGATAGCACGCAAAATTGCTGGAGAAGACAAACAGGAATGACACACAGCAGAGCTCCTGTAGTTTAACCAGTTTCATGAAGATAACCAGCTACAGCACTGGGTGCAGGAAGCTGTCGAGATTCACGAATACCCATCATAGCCTGCATAACACGAACAATCAGAATATATACATTTAATTGAAGCCTTAACTTTTGCCTAACTGATAGCTGTAAAATGTCAGACATTCTTCTAGTCACACACATGTACTTACTGACACAAGATCATCCATCTTCCGTCTGAAATCTGTCTGATTTGTTGGAATTACAACATTTTTTTCAAGCATCCCGAATGTTGATGAATAATTACACCATAGATGAGCTCTCCTGCCCCCTCCAGGCTGTTATGGCAACTTCTGCACTAAAAATTGCTGTTGAACGTTAAATATTAGACTAAAGCCAGTGTTCAATATTAAAGTTTCAGAATTGATTAAATGTACTTGGAAAAATGGTATTCAAACAGGCAGGTTGTGCCTGCTACCAGGTAGCTGAAGGCAATCCATAGTACATTCTTTATTTTGCTATGTTTACTTCCTGTGGCTTACTAGGCTTGGGGAAAGATGAGTATTACTGTACGAGTATTCGTTACGCCTCTGCTGATCCCAACTTCTTTTCCAATGTTCTCTGTCTTGGGCATGGTGGACTGACAGGTGATAACTTTTCCATCTAAAGCATTGAAGATGTTTTTTCTGAGTTTGAGGGAGTTGGCCCAGCTTGTTTGTGTTTTCTCTGCGGTCATTTTCTGGCTTGTTGGCTCCAGGAGTTGTCTGTTCTTCAAATCAGGTAAACAGTCCAACAATGTTTTATTGACACGGTAACCATATCCTTCACCAATGACATCTGCAATACATCTATGTTGTGAAGAGCTCTCATGCGTCTCTCAATGGAGGCTTGAGTCACTCTAAGATTGAACTTAACCTTTTACAATCCGGTAAAATTGATTAGATTCATGTCTTAATTTCTTTTGTAAGTGAGCAAGTTTATGTGGAACATTACAGGGAGTATTGTAAAAAATATGAAACAAAGGAGGACCGACCCACGACATCTAATGACATAAGTGGACTGAAGATAGATAGATTGTGTATTGCTAAGAATATATTCAACACATTAAAAATGTGACCTTTAGGTCAGATACAAGTGCCATTAAGTGTACATGAATAAAATATAAATAAAACAAGAATAATGTGAATTGCAATTATTTTGGTAAAAACCCAGAAAATAAATTCTTTGTAGTAGTTGTTGAATGCCCACAATGAGTAAGATTACTCTGTTGCGTGCCCTTAAAAAGGACATTTAGTCACGGCACGGATTGAAGTAGCTTTCAAGTAGCACTGATGAAGGCAGATTGGGACCTGCAGTTAGTTGTACTACGCTGGGCTTTATCTGCGTGTCGGTCACTACTACAGGGATCAGTTTGATCTCCCACCTCGTTAGCCAGGCTGCCAAGAAAATAGACAGTACCAGATAGAACTACGTGGAAGTAAGGTCAGTATATTTTACCTGACCCTGACTAACATTGTCAGGTCAGTATGTTCTGCTTGACCAGATGTTAACCTTTTAACCCCTTTGCACATTAAACTTGCAGATCAGCAACTTCTTTTATATTATGCTAAGATAAACCTAATTTTAACATAGTATAGATGTAGCCCGATAGCAGTGATCTCAATTAGGGATGAAGTGTTAAAAGAGATGGTATTGTAGATCTCAATTTGTGTGGCATAATCATTCTTTTCTGCCCAGTAGTGCTAAAAGATAAAGAGCAGTATCCGGTAGCAAACAGTCATGATAATTTTATGGTAAGCTCAGTGATGGACCCAAAGGAACGTACTTAATGTTTAAAAAATGTTGAAAAGTACTTTGTGTTTGTGATGAATGAGGTACTTCTGTCGACGTACTTCTGCACAGTTGTCTAAACTGATCGAAAGAATCATTGATGATATCTACAGCATCTCCAATTGTTTTTCTAATGTACTTTCACTAAATCTTAAAACATTACTGATATTATAACACACAATTTGACAACTTCATGCAAATTAATCAAATTCATATCGCATTCACAAAACTAAACAAAACTGCACTGAAATAACATTTGAAACACACTTTGAGAGCTTGGAATCTAATTAAAAATCGGGGAAGGCCAGCCTAATTTGTGGTTATTTGGCTGAGAGAAAAAAAATAGCACCCTTCTGACCATCTCATAGCTACCAATTGACCCGATTCTTACATTGTGTTAGGCTAAATGCAATCAGCTTAGCCACTTTGCGCGTTTGCTAACATGTCACTATGCTTAAACAAAAATTACCATTACAATTTCAATTTCTAATTTATTTGCTAATGCAAAGAGATGTCCTCTCTAACTCTTCTAAACCTTTTGGGATAGCTCCCCCTATCCTGTCTATTCTAATGCTTCACTACTGCTAAAGAGCATGACTTTATTATAGGAAAATGCGAAAAGAAGAGTACTTTAAAAATCGAGCTCTTTACTTTCAGAAACAATGATGACATACCATTTGCTAACACACATCATAGCAACAAAAAATATCCAGGGAATGTATAGAGGCATAAAGATGGCACTGGGCCCTACTGTGAGAGGTGCTGCCTCCCTGAAATGTCTGAGAATCATGGACCGTGTCTAGCAGATGGCCAGATGACTACTCTGAGCTCGACTCACGGAAAACAGTGGTCACTGATGAGGCCTTGTGCAGGCTACATGTCCTGCCGATTATGGAGGAACTTGACAGACCGCCTACTCTGGATGAGCTTGACAAGGCTATCAACTACCTCTCAAATAGCAAAGCACCAAGGGGAGAACAAGACCAGCCACTCTTGATGTTTTAAAATCTCATCAAGGCCTTCGACTTGGTTAGTAGAAAGGGTCTATTCAAACTTCTTGAGAAGATCGGCGGCCCCCCAAAACTGCGTAGCATGATAATTTCTTTTCACACTAATATGAAGGGCTCAGTTCTATACGACGGATCACCTTCAATCTCTTTTCCCATCAAGAGTGGAGTGAGGCATTGATGTGTGCTTATGCCGACCGTCTTTGGCATCTTCTTAATGCTCCTATCCTACACTTATGACACGTCTGTGGACGATGTTTATCTGCACACCAGGTCAGATGGGTGACTGTTTAACCTGTCCCGACTGCGTGCGAGGACAGTGCTCATTAGAGAGATGCTATTGCTGGATGATGCAGTTCTAGTGACCAATAGTGAGGAGGCCCTGCAGAGACTGGGAGACAGATTCGCTGAGGGGTGTATGCAGTTTGAGCTTACCATAAGTCTGGAAAAGACAACGGTCTGCGCACAGGGTATTACCACTACGCCCTCCATAAATATTGATGGCGTTACTCTGGAGGTCATCAACAGTTTCACTTATCTGGGATTTGCCATCAGCAACACTCTCTCGCTCGAGAAGGAGATACAGTAGGCTTTGCAGGACAAGTATCGTCATGCCCACCTGACGAGAGTCTGGGAAAACATTGCGCTATCTCACTACACCAAGGTCCGGGTCTATCAGATCTGCATTCTTGGCACTCTCATGTATGAAAGCGAGACTTGGAGCACTTTCACTAAACAGGAACAGCGGCTCAACACCTTTCATATGAGGTGTCTACGGCGTACATTGGGTGGCAAGAGAGAATGCCACATAATACGGTCTTACAGAGAGCAAACACTCACAGCATGTACTTGATGTTGAGCCAGTGACATCTTTAATGGTTGAGACATGTTTATCGCATAAAAGATGAGAGGCTGCCAAAGGATAGTCTTTATGGACAGCCAGCAATTGGAGTTAGAAGAATTGGTCGTCCTACACTGCGATTCAAGGACTTATGCAAGAGGGACATGAAGTCATGTGAAATCCCATCCAAGGGCTGGGAAAAAATTGCTCAGGGTCGAGCTATCTGGAGACAGTCGGAGTGGGCAGTGACTGCTGATGCTCGTAGAGGCCTGGCTGCAGAGAAAAGAGAAAGACTGAAGAGATCAAAGAACAGCCAGGCAAGCCAGCCTCCTCAGCATAGCTGTATGATCTGTGGCAGGGACTGTCCCTTGCGGATCGGCCTTTACAGCTATAGCAGACATTGTCAAAATACAGAAGAAAGGGGTTAAACAAAACTCACAGGGGGGCCACGCACATGGTCTATAGAGACAGACGCCTATGATGATGACATGATAGCAACACAACATTAACTGTGAAATAACTGTGCAGTTACATTCCCATTGCAGCTACATTCCCCATAGTTTTAATTTGCTGACATGTTGACAAATGTAAGTGTTTGAAGCTTTGAATTAAAATACTACATGGCAGAGTACTTAAGACATTTGCTTCTCATTGCATAACTGACAGTTCACATTTCAATGTTATTGCTCTACAACGAAGAAGGGAACTGGTTAACTCAGCTCAAAAAAGTTGACACATCATAAAGAAGTCCCCAATAGCTGTCTCTGCTTAGGAACCAATATAACTTTTAACATCAGTGGTCCAAGCTGATTTTAATAAAACTATATGAATGGAAGTCATGTTCTTGTAAATGATTGAGAAAGATAGCCTAAACATTCAGTCTGCTCTTAATTGAAGATCACAATTTATGACATAAATTAAATGACGTTATCTGCACGGCAAGTTCTTTGTCTTCATAAAGGTTTAGAAAACTATGCAGTTTGTATATAACCAGTTTCTTTTACATTCACTAGATCTAAAAATACCTATGTACATCCAATCTATTCTTGAATGTATTAATTGACCCTGCCTCCACTATTTACCGTGGCAATGCATTCCAAGCATTTACCCCTCTGACTATATAAATATTTCCTGGTATCTAATCTGGACCTTTCTTTAATTAATTTGTGGCTGTGGTGCCCTCTTGTTCTTGTAGGTGGCTTTATTTTGAAGAAAAAAAAAGGTTTTATACTAGTAGTTTAATTTATTCTTTCTGTTTATCTTAAATATTAAATCACATCAAATGTTTCTCTTTTCTAGACACTGTAGACAGTTTTTCTGATGGTCTTTGTTTTGAAGACCTATTACTAATTTGTTTAAAATGTAAACAGTCACTCATGACAACTATCATTAGTTATGTTTGTCTGATAATCATATGATAATCATATAAATTTACCAATAACCATCTCCATAGGTCAAGGGTTTATAATCTTTGTGATTTCCACTATCTAAACCAAAATTAAAGCTAATTTAATCATAAAAATGTAAACAGTTTAAGCCACATATAAATAGATGGAATGTAGGTTGTTAAGAGTTTATTTGTGAACTGGACATGTGTTCTTATGAATTGTGTGCATACTTATTTCTGTTGAATCAGGTCCGAACAAACAATTTGTTGTTGCTTTCTGTTTGTTTATGGTAGTTCCAATATGCCTTTCGGTTTCCCAGTAAACAAGATAATACATTTTCAACACTGATAATTCATCCTTGCTTTGTTTCTGCTTCTTTGTTAAACAAAATGCAATCATTATATGCCTAAACCTTATGGGTGACCTCAAGACAAACCAGCCCTCTCAAAGAGCCATCTACATCTTGTAATTCTAAATGGTTCTTGCCACTTATGATTTCTAACTAAAGTCAGTTGTTATAATTCTTTGATAAACATATAAGAAATATCCGTTCATAAATTAACGTTAACATGGTCCAACTACCAAAGGCTAACATATCCATTTATAAATTGACGTTAACATGGTCCAGCTACCAAAGGCTAGTCAATTCGTCACTACTATTGTACTGTCTACTCTACTGATTACACCATTATTGAACAGTTGTCAAGTTCGTATCAGAATAACATAACTTCTTCTTCTTCTTCTTCATTCGTTCTCAATCTCCCGCTACCAAACCCTGAAAGTGCTTAGTAGCAGAATGTAGTCCAGATAATGGAATACGTTATCGTAGTTTATAGCTTGACTGTGATATTTGCATATTTCGGTCCAACACATCCGACTTCAGCAAGCATTCTTTTAGTACCGGGTTAGCATTCCCTCTTCGATCCCTTTTCCTTAGCCAGTCTGCCATGCTGCAGCCTGTTATTCAGGATCACCGCGTGGAGGTGTAGAAGGGTCTTGGCAGCTCTGGTTCGCTGGCCCTGACGCTAGCAGTCAGCTATGGGTCGCTGACCACTGCAGCTCATCCGCTGCTCAGCGCCTTGATCCCTAACATAACTAATTACCTGCTTTTTTAGAATTATTAATAAGTAGAAGTAGAAGCAATACTGATTATACTCAATTAGTCAATAGCTACATGTAGGCTACCTATAGATTAAAATATGAATTTACAACTTGATTTGTCAACAGTGCATGCTCTCCCTATATTTGCAAGGACCGATTTATTAAATAAAAACGAAAAATATCCTAGTTCGGCGTCTTGCGTGTTTTGGTTTACTACTACTAGTAGTGAGTAGTAGTAGTACTACGTTTACTTTTGTTTACGTCGTCGTCGTCAATTGTCCACTCACACTTCTGTGACCTTCGATTTTGTCAGCAATCAAGAAACTACATAATTTGCACACTGATAACACGTCCCAGAATTGTTCCACTCCTCACTTCTACCTCCTGCAAATTCAGTTGAGATAAAATGACATCTTTGTACCTGGACTACGCACATCAAGACAAGACACTAGACACTCAGACAGCCTTCACTTTTCTCTAGTACTACAGTAACTACTTAAAGTAGTACTTACCTGCTGTTGTAGCAGTCGTCATCTGCGACTTCGAACATCAATTTCAAACAATTAACTGAAAACACGATTAGATGTATCTTATAATACGAAGCATATATTATTGTTTCTAAAATAAAAACTGTTCTCAAATCAATCAATTGATCAATTGAAGTGGCAGAAGAATTGACACATTTGAAGCGACAAACATTCTCCGAAAACAATCTTTTCACGTGCCAAAGATCATCTGAATACACAAGTCACGTGATGTTGACGCAAGGGAGAGCATGCTGATAATTCCAGTATGACCATAACATATCATTGGTCGCTATCAAGATGCTGAGCAGGGCATGAGCTGCAGCGGTCAGCGACCCATAACTGACTACTAGCGTCAGGGCCAGCGAACCAAAGCTGCCAAGACCCTTCTACACCTCCACACGGTGATCCTGGATAACAGACTGCAGCAGGGCAGACTGGCTAAGGAGAAGGGATCGAAGAGGGAATGCTAACCCGGTACTCAAAAATTGCTTGCTGAAGTCGGACGTGTTGGACCGAAAGGTGCAAATATCGCAGTCAAGCTGTAAACTACGACACAACGCATTCCGTTCCCTGGACTACATTCTGCTACTTGAGCCCTTTCAGGGTTTGGTAGCTGGAGATTAAGAACGAAGGAAGCCAAGCCAAGCCATATCATTGGTCTAAACTTAACTTAAAATAAACTTAACTTGACTTAACGTCTTTATACTGGTTTAGAAGACTGTGCAGAGTCTGTTGTTGTTTCGAATGCCTACAATGAGTAGGTTTACCCTTTTTGTGCCACCTGAAAAGGACGTTAAGTGGCGGGTTGCAGTAGCTTTCATCCCATCCCGAGCATGCTGATAAAGGTGGACCGGGGTCCTCCAGGTGGTTGTGCTATACTTGGCTGCATCTGCGTGTCGCTCACTACTACGGGGATCACGTTGACCCTCACCCCGTTAGCAAGGCTGCTATGAAAACAGTCCGTTTTCAGGGAGGGCTCCTAGGAAGCCGAGGTGAATGTCTTGGCCAGTATATTTTGTCTGACCCTGAATTTCATGTCTGATCAGCATATTTTGCCTGAGCAGATGTTAGTATTCCTTCCTATGACCATAACATAACATTAATGATCTTAACATCTAGCTTAACTTAACGTCGCTATACTGGTTTAGAAGACTCTACAGGGTCTGTATACACTCAATTTCTTGGAGGGTGGTTTAACAGATGCGTGAGTCCATCTTAATAGACTCAAACGCTAGAGCTGAGTAAACCCGCAGCCAGTTAGGCTCCATCTATATGCTGCTCTTAACAAATCACCCGGGAGAAGGTACAAATAATGCGTTGTGTCGTAATTTACATATTGACTGCGATATTTGCACCTTTCGGTCCGACACATCCAACTTCAGCAGGCATTTTTGAGTACCAGGTTGCCTTCCCTCTTCGATCCTTTCTACTAAGCCAATCTGCTCTATTGCAGCCTGCTATCCAGGATCAACGCGTGGAGGTGTATAAGGGTCTTGGCAGCTCTGGTTGGAAGGCCCCGGGGCTAGCAGTCAGCTATGAGTCGCTGGCCCTGACGCTAGCAGTCAGCTATGAGTCGCTGGCCCTGACGCTAGCAGTCAGCTATGAGTCGCTGACTGCTGCAGCTCATGCGCTGCTCGGAGTCTTGATCCCTGCATGGAAAGCTAATTGGTTGCCTTCAAGAAGTTCACAGATGGAAAAGGCACTAGACCAATTTTTGTAGTGCTTATATCCATCGTTGCCGATCTCTTGATTGCGGCCCTAAAACCCCCCATGTACGATTTTGCTGCAGGTTGACCACACTGCAACATTGTCAAATGACCAAACCGTCTGACAGCGTACGAGGAAGAAGAAATGACCAAACCACTTTATCTTCTATGCTTTTCAATACAGTAGCTAACCGATGTAGTTCACACCGTTTTCCTCAGTTCGATATAGCGACTGTCGTGAATTGTCTTTCCTGTTTCACAGCGCAACTCACAGTTCTCGATCTTACTTTGTGTATATCTAAAAGGGCCAACGTTGACGTTGATAACATAAAGAAAACATGATCAACGTGTTTATCAGCGTCTGTTTAGTGGACAAAGTAGCGCTTGGATGCCTCAGTATCGATGCGAGATGGAAGCGCACCTTCTTTGCCTTTGAATTCTATTTTCTTTCCTCTGTGTCCAATCTGACGGCGTCAGTGAAGACAATTGACAGGTACGTATGTTCCCATACTTGCTTTAGCGTTTTGTGACTGTGTCGGTTGACGTTGAATTGTCGAAGTTACTGTCTTGTCCCAGTTGATCTAGGCAGACCGAGTAGAGACAGACGAGGTGTTTTTGTAAATCTATTGTAGAAGAGACTTTGGTCATCTGTAAAAATTAAATCGGTGATTGGCTTTTCAAGTGATTGTATCCACATAGATGACTAATAACAGAGGAGATATCA
Source organism: Ariolimax columbianus (assembly GCA_036924085.1). NCBI lineage: Eukaryota > Metazoa > Mollusca > Gastropoda > Stylommatophora > Arionidae > Ariolimax > Ariolimax columbianus. The sequence continues at coordinate 49,863,339 of JAVGWX010000006.1, read as the reverse complement.
CAAAGTTTTTACGTACCTCACTCCTCACTGTGAACTAGTTTCTGCCCGACACTTGTCACAACCGCGTCTTCTTTGTTGGTGTAAATGACAGCTTTCAATGTTCTTCGTAGGTTTTCTTCTTCTACTTCTTCTTCTTCTTCGTCTTCTTATTTTGCACTACTGCTCAAGCAGAGAGGCGGGACACATATATTTCTTGTTATCGTCAGGTGAGAGGCTTGTGCTGTCGTTAGGTGTACTTGTTCTTCTGCGTTCGTTTTCAATCTCCTGCTAACAATTCCTAAACAGGGCTTTGCAAGTAGCAGGATGTGATCCGTAGAACGGAACGCGTTGTGCCGTTAGTTTGCAGCTTGACTGCGATATTTGCACCTTTCGGTCCGACACATCGGTCTTCGGCAGCAGATATTTTTTGAGTACCGGGTTAGCCTTCCCTCTTTGATCCCTTCTCCTTAGCCAGCCTGCTCTGTTGCAGCCTGTTATCCAGGATCACCGCGTGTAGGTGTAGAAGGGTCTTGGCAGCTGTGGTTCGCTGGCCCTGACGCTAGCAGTCAGCTATGGGTCACTGACTACTGCAGCTCATGCACTGCTCAGCATCTTCCGCTAGGTGTAGTTTCCTGAGTGTGTTAGAGACACCCTCGATTCACCGACGTCGAGGTCTGCCTCTTGCACGGGTACCAGAGACCTGCATATGATATGCTCTCGCTGCAGGCTGGTAATAATATATTCTGACTATATGACCAAAATACTTGATTTTTGGGGAGTCAATGTAGACACTAACTGGGTTTGTTCACACTATCTGCATCAGCGGGATGTTGTGAATTTGGCAACGGATTGTTTTTCCGGCTGCATTTCTCACACAGAGCATCTCACAATGTTACTCTAATGTGATTCTAGTTAGGACCAAGATTCACATTGGTAACACAGTGTAGGAATAAATAGTGTATTTGCCAGTCCCTCTTAGTTGAAAGAAACACTCTATGGTGTTTCGAAATTGATGCAATTTGACAGTGGGCACTGTTCGCCTTCTGAATTCTACATGCGATCTCTATGTCCAATCTGCCGGCATCAGTGAACATACTACCTAGGTACTTGAACTCCCTTACTTGCTTGATACTTTTGTCACCGCTGTTGAAACTTCTCTGCACGTGTTCACGCGACATCGTCATATGCTCGGTCTTGTCCTATATGTTGGACGTTTTTATAAAGCAGATGTGCAGCCATTATTTCACTCGTGCCGTTGAAACCATTGATCGATAATTCATATCTCAATTAATTTTTTCTACAGTGTTGTTATTTGTGAATGCCCACAATAAGTAGGTTTACTCTTTTGTGCGCCCTGAAAAGGACGTTGAATGGGGGGTTGCAGTAGCTTTTCTCACATCCCGAGCTCGCTGATGAAAGTGAACCGGGGTCATCCAGAGGGTTGTGTTATGCTTGGCTTCATCTGCGTGTCGCTCACTACTACGAGAATCACGCCGATCCCTTACATTGTTAGCAAGGCTGCCATGAAAACATCCTGCTTCCAGGAAGGGCTACGAGGAAGCCAAGGTGATGGTCTTGTCCAGTATGTTTTGACTGAACGTGACTAACATGTCTGCCAGAACATTTTGTCTGGCCAGACGTTAGTCTGTCTTCCTGTCCTCAAGTGTGTGTGAAGTCTGGACACCCCCCCCCCCCCCCCCAGCTCTGAGTCATTATAAGAAAGTTTGCCAGCCAATATATTATCTCTACGCCACTGTGAGAACGTTTTCCAGCCAATATATCAGCTCTGAGTCATTGTAAGAAAGTTTGCCAGCCAATATATCAGCTCTACGGACTGAATCAGTTAATTTAATTAAAAACCAGTACATTGGCACAGAAGTCTGCGTTCCATAATTAATGCATGTAATATGCTTCATCATGTAACACAAATTGGGATTGGCACGAATAAGTGGCCTTACATATTTGCACCTCATCACCGGCTCTAACATGTAGTATACTTCTTCTTCTTCATTCCTTCTGAAACCACAGTTACCAAGTCCTGAAGAGGTTTAGCAAGTAGCAAGATGCAGTCTGGAGAACGGAATGCGTTGTGTCGTAGTTTACAGCTTGACTGCGATATTTGTACCTTTCGGTCCTTCTTTTTCTTCTTCTTCATCGTACGCAGTCAGACATCAACCTTAATTTTTCGAAAAAAGCAGCGGTCATCCTGAGGCTGTCGACACTGCCATAGAGCTTGTCTAGTGTTGCTACTGGTGATGGCCACATCTGCTCTCTCTGATCCTCGTATGTCGGGCAGTTTTGCAGCAAATGCTCAGTGGTCATTTTCCCGTACCTTTCGGTCCGACATATCCGACATTTTTGGTTACCGTGTCAGCCTTCCTTCCTCGATCCATACTTCTTAGCCAGTTTACCATGTTGCAGCCTGTTATCCAGGATCACCACGCAGTGGTGGAGAAGGGTCTTGTCAGCTCTGGTTTGCTGATACTGACGCTAGCAGTCAACCATCTGTCACTGACCGCTGCAGCTCAGCAAAACAACACAAAGATGGAGATCTCGATGATTTTATGTTCTCCCTGACAGCTCTCAGCAGAACACTCAAGGTTGGTCATTCAGTGGATCCCATCCCACTGCAACATTAAAGGCAATGGAGATGCATACGAACTAGCAAAGTGTGGAGGAGCATCCTTACGAACATGCCTGAGCATCACATATAATGAGGTCAAGATCATAATTAAAGCCAACTTCAGGGTAAAATGAACTGATCAACACCCCCACTTGCGAAAAGAAGACAGCTACTTTAACTTAACTAGAGAAGAGCAAGTCATCATCTTCAGACTGAGAATTGGGCAGAAAAGACTCAAGGCCATCTTTACAACAAAATAAGGATTGAAACAGATGACAAGTGTCCATGTGGGGAGCATACCATGGCCGTGGAACACATCCTACAAAGCTGCATGCTCACGCAGGAAAAGAGAGAACAATACTGCCTCGCGAGACATATACGAAACAAATGATGCATGGAGATAAAAACAGCCTTACAAACAACGGTGTCCTTTGTAAGAGAAACCAGGACCTTGATCTGTGGATGAACGAAGAAGAGGAAGAAAATCCCACTAATTTAAGTAAAGGCCTTGGAGTACCATCCTCGGCTAATGGCTTTACTCAGGCTATTTTCCCATCTCATTGGTGGGACATCAATGCGTGTGCCTATTTACTACGACACAACGCATTCCGTTCTCCAGACTGCATCTTGCTACACCTCTCAGGGCTTGGTAGCGGTGGTTTAAGAAGGAATGAATACAAAGAAGAAGAAGTATACTATTCGTTCCGCAGTGTAGTCGCATCTTAATTTTCTTGCAGCCTAGTATCTACGACGCCATTGAATATGATTTGGCGCCTGATTTATGTATTGTTAATTCCGGCTAGTAGAGAGGCTGTCAATGTTCTTCGCTCGCTCTATTGCCCATTGAGCAACTCGAAGCTTGACCGAGGTGTGTTCAAAGAGTATCCGACCTTTGAGCCGGAAAAATACAATTACTCACCTGGAAGCTTGAAACCATAATCTCCTTCAAAGTACTCTCATTGGTACTCCACAGACTTCTCCTAGCTGTCGCATCATTGTTGGAAGCACTCCAAGAGACCAATTTGGCAGTAGAGGACAGCTGGATCGTCACATTCCCCATAATGTCTTCTCGTGACTCAAGTCGGGTCCCTTACAGCAACATTTTCAACTTGGGAAACAGGCAACAATTGCAAGGAGCCATGTCAGGGAGAAAACGGAGCCTGGCGAACCAAAGGAATCTTGTACTTGGCCAAGAAAGTCTGAATCAGATGCCAAGAATGGACGGGTGCGTTGTCACGATGGAGCTGTCAAGCTCCCGTTGTCCATGGGTCCTGTGGTTGGCGTCGCACAACATCACGAAGGAAAAACACAACATTCCTTTGGTTGGCGTAGCACATCATCACGAAGGAAAAACACAACATTCATTTGGTTTGTCAGGCTCCCTGCTATTTTTGGCTGTTCCCCCACGCTACACATTCTACCGAAAGGGACTGAATTTGAGTCCATTTGAGAAGACTTGTAGAATGCGACGACCCAGCTATACTCAATTTCCAAAGCAGTCTTCGTTGAATCTTTCCAACAATGGCTGTCCGCTGGAAGACGTGCGTGGAGTCTAAGGGGAGTACTTTGAAGGGGATTAGAGTTTCAATTTTCCAGGTGAGTAATTTGTTATTTCCGGACGGAACATCGGATATTTTTTGAACACACCTCGTTATGTATCAGCTTTTCGCATGTTTCATACCTCGCGCAGTCAGATACTATGGCTAGGTGTGACCTTGGTAAAGGTATATTTAGAACGCCAGTTAACGTCTGCTTCTGTTTTCACGTTAAACCACTTGTGGTCCCTGTTTGCATTTCTGCTAGGCAGGCCACAAAAGTCGATTAAGGAAGGTTGCTCTTAAAGTTGGCATCCTGGTTAGGTAATAAAAAGTGCTACAGAAGTCACCACTAAACTACAACAGTATACATGGTTTTGTGCAGGTTATCTGCAAGCAGGTCAAATGGAACAGCATTAAATTACATACATTTTTACACATCAATAAATCATAACATTTCAGTTCCTTGTTGGGAAAAAGTCCTTTAGAATGTTGCAGATCCTGTGGTTTGAAGTTTCTTTAGGATGGGGTATTCCTATTCATTCAATTGTCAACCCAAACGTTTTCAGTTCCCAAGTTCCGTTTTCAAGAAATATAGTCACTGCATTATGGCAGGCACGTCGTCCTCTGGTTGGTCAGTCCTAAGACTGGTTGTAAGGTTGTCTGAGCATTTCTCTCCATTTGACCCTATCCTCTGGTTGATCAGTCCTAAGACTGGTTGTAAGGTTGTCTGAGCATTTCTCTCCATTTGACCCTATCCTCTGGTTGATCAGTCCTAAGACTGGTTGTAAGGTTGTCTGAGCATTTCTCTCCATTTGACCCTATCCTCTGGTTGATCAGTCCTAAGACTGGTTGTAAGGTTGTCTGAGCATTTCTCTATATTTGACCCTATCCTCTGGTTGATCAGTCCTAAGACTGGTTGTAAGGTTGTCTGAACATGTCTCTCCATTTGACCCTATCCTCTGGTTGATCAGTCCTAAGACTGGTTGTAAGGTTGTCTGAACGTGTCTCTCCATTTGACCCTATCCTCTGGTTGATCAGTCCTAAGACTGGTTGTAAGGTTGTCTGAGCATGTCTCTATATTTGACCCTATCCTCTGGTTGATCAGTCCTAAGACTGGTTGTAAGGTTGTCTGAACATGTCTCTCCATTTGACCCTATCCTCTGGTTGATCAGTCCTAAGACTGGTTGTAAGGTTGTCTGAACGTGTCTCTCCATTTGACCCTATCCTCTGGTTGATCAGTCCTAAGACTGGTTGTAAGGTTGTCTGAACGTGTCTCTCCATTTGACCCTATCCTCTGGTTCATCAGTCCTAAGGCTGGTTGTAAGGTTGTCTGAGCGTGTCTCTCCATTTGACCCTATCCTCTGGTTGATCAGTCCTAAGACTGGTTGTAAGGTTGTCTGAACGTGTCTCTCCATTTGACCCTATCCTCTGGTTGATCAGTCCTAAGACTGGTTGAAAAGTTGTCAAAGCATGTCTTCTCGTGGAAACTCTCCTGCAGCTTTCTTCATTTGAGCATAGGTTCGTACTTTAATGTCTCTGCATGCCTGACATGTAATTGTGAATCTTGGTCTCTCCCTTCCTCATTTCTCCTGAATCTTGCCCTCTAGAATCCTCTGTAGAAGACTTTTATGTCGCATATTGTGGCCCAGCCAGCTCAATCGTCGTCTTTGCATCATTTTCAATATTTGTCTTTGTGTGCCTACTTCAGTGAGGACGTTGTCATTTGATCTTCTTTCTGTCCAACTCAATCTTTCCATTGTACGGTAACACCACATTTCAAACGTTTTTCATCTTTCTTCGCTAGAGTCCATGTTCCAGCCACGTACAGTGCAATTGGCCATACATGAGTGGCGATTATTACTTTATTCAGTTCTACCCTGATTTTCTTTGAGGTTAGCAATTTCTGTTTTTCTCTTAAGCTATTTTTGTCAATGCAATCCTCGTCTTAATTGCTATCTCATTTCGGATAACTTATGTTATGGTTATCCCTAAATATGTGAACTTTTGTATTTGTTCAGTTTTTTTTCTTCATTGATGCCTATATTCATTTCCCTATGTTGCTCGGCTATTACCAAACTATTTGTCTTCAATTTGTTTATTTGAATATCAAACTCTTTGATTGTGCTGTTAATCTTTTGAAGCAGCAGTCACAATATTGCTACTGATCCATCCATTGGCCAGCGGCTAGTTTTCCAGCATCAACTTTCATACCATTGACTTTGAGTGACACCCCTATTACAACTTCAAACATTTTCCAGCATCATCTCAGAATATGGCAGGTTGCAGTGGTACAGTTCTTTACTCTCACTCAGGCCCATACAAAAGAATGAATGAATACTATAGATAGAAATATAAACACTAGAATATTTTCAAAGCTGTAATCTTTAACTTTAATAACACAACACCCCCCCCCCCCCCCCCCCAAACTATTGTAACTTGTTTAATCCTGATACGTAACAGGATCCTGGCTAACATGCAATTAACATACGTTGGAGGTCAGGTTATTACAGGAACTTAATTTGTGACCTGGTCATTGCACACGCCAATTCCATCTTACAAAATGATATCTTCTTGTGCTGTTTGCTTCATGCGAAACAAATAGCCACCAGTGGCATATATTCAATGTGTGCGCCACAGTGAAACTCCTACTATTTATTTTTAGTAGTATAAAAGTATGTTATGAGAGTACTTTATAAAAATTAATTAAAAGATCAATTATTTTGCAATTTTTCGTAAAAATGTTGTTGCACCCATACACTGGTCAATAGGTCCTAATATCACCAAAAGGACTACGATCTGGGTGGAAAGGTCCATGCCTTCAGTAAAAATCTAGAAAGGAAAATCTTTAAACAAACAGAAAACCCTTTTAGAAACGTTTAATAGTTACTGAATTGTACACACTGGTTTATTTACTATTGTGAAGATCATCTATTAGTGTGAAAATCAGATCACAGTTCAACAAAATCCAAAGAACCTCAACAGTTCCACTTCAGTGGCTACCCTCTCATTGTGGAATCACAAGGAACGAGAGAGCTGATGCTCTGATGGAGCAACTTAACCACACAGTGTTTTACCGAGAGGTAAAACCTATCATCCACAATCAGTACAAGACAATATGGAAGAAAGACATGGAAGTTAGAAATATACCTGACCCAATCCACCAGCTCCAACAAACACCTATTTTTTCGCCGAGAACAGGCCATTGCAGACTTTTGGGTCACCTACATCGGCTCAAGATATCACACACAAGTGACTGCCCATGAGGAACACATCCTACAGGACTGCCCAATATACAGAGACTTACGATGCCAAACCTGGCCAGAGGAAGCCGAGGTGACGCAGAAGCTGTGGGGCTGCCACCCGGACCTGGAGAGGACTGTGGACTTCGTCCTAGTGATGAGACCACAAATCTAGCATGACCAAAGAGCCTGAACGCAGAAGAGGAAGAAAAATCTATTATTGTATTTAGTGTTGTGAAATGTATTTGATACATTTTCAAGTTATGTTCTTTCTATTTGATGGAATTATAGATAAACACAACAGCAGGTCTAACTGCCTCTGCTCAGGCAAAATTCAAGTTCAAAATCTACTCAAATTATTCTAGGGATATTCGACCCACGTAGAATATGTTGCAAAAAGGGGACTGTGTGGCTCTTACTTCAAGTCTTGGTTAGCGGAGCAGCTTAGATGGCGCCTGACAGGCTGTGTGTCTACCTTGCTCTAATTTTGCGCTTCCACCTCCACCAGTCTAAAAAAAGGATAATCATATATTCCAGGAACTAACAGATGCTGAGATTGACCTGGCAAGTCACCAGTGGATTTTCACCTGCCAAAAATATGAAACAAAGGTCACACCTCTAACATCTAAATTGAAGACAATTTTGTGATCTTCCACTGAGTCTGTATGTTTTTGATGTTTTTAATACATCATCATCATGTAGCATGTCCTCTGCAAAACGCCGCTACCATAACTGTTCTTCTGAATGGCTCCAGAGCCATGCCTATGCATTCCTTGACATCTTAATACCATCGTCCTCTTAGTCTGCCTCTGCATCTCTTACCTGGCACCATACATCCAATTACTGCTCTCTCAAGTCTGTTGTGTCTTTTGATGTGGCTAAAGTATTTCTATTTTTTTGTTCATGACATAATTTTAGCCGATGGTCACCAATGTAGCTGACAGCATTACAGAATACATGAAGAACTAAAAACACTGATGTTAAATTACATGGATTTATGTAGTGCTGATTTCTGTTGCAATTTTGTTGACTTGAGATTGCCAGACTTGTTCCATCGATAGATAACCCTCCATATGAGTGACAGACCTACATTTTTAGGACCCTGTAGCTTCAACTGTTATAGGGGACCCCTTCAAAACCCCAACCAGGTTTGGGTAAACATTGCTATGTACTTCCATAGGGTTGTTCCACCAACAGATCAGTTTGAGAATTGAAATGGAAGCAGTGACCTCAGCATTAAGATGGCTTTAACAAGGCAGCCATTGTGACTGACTTCAGAAGGTACAGAAGGAATGGCTGAGGTACGAGTGGATAGCAGCTGTTGAGGCCTCAAACCTCCAGAGATTGACATGGATCTACTGTCCTGGTCATGCTGAGGTTCAGGGCAACGAAAGAGCTGACATCTTGGCAAGCTCCCATCATGGGCACAAATGATGGATAGGAATGACCTTTTGAAATCGACAAACAACCGTCTGTTTGATGAGAACACCGATATGGATGAATCAGCAATTCACAGACATAAAAGTTTCGACATCAAACAAGGTTTGAGTGGAAAGAGGTGCATGAGAGAACGGAACAAGAGAGTGTACAACCAGCGAGCTACAGGGACCATCAGCATCCAGACCCTGCAACCATTTGCTGAGAGAGACTGAGCATCTATGGGTATGCCTGGTATGCAGTGATGTCGATTCTTAGAAACAGATCAGTACAAATATTTAAAACAAAAATGGGAAACTTCTCTGGCAGTTGTCCTGAAAAGGATATTGTGTCGTAGTTTATAGTGAGGCTGCGATATCCGTACCTTTCGATTTATCATCTGATTTCAGCTTGCTTTATTTAGTACCAGATTTGCCTTCTCATTGCTGTCCCTATCCATTGAGCAGACTACACTAGTGCAGCCTATTTCCAGGGTCGCCACGTGGAGGTGGAATAGGGTCTTGGTCAGCTATGGTTCGCTGACCCTATTGCAAGCAGTCAGCTACGTGTCACTGGCTGCTGTCAGCCTCATGCCTTGCTGCATCTTGAACCACTACATTTCAGATTTTGATTCTTCTTCGTTTGTTCTCAATCTCCCGCTACCAAGCCCTGAAAAGGGATTTGTAAGGGTGTAGTCTGGAGAACAGAATGCGTTGTTTACAGCTTGACTGCGATATTTGCACCTTTCGGTCCAACACATACGTAGTAGAAACATGTAAGGATATAGAAAACCTACAACAACAAGGCAAAGAAAGAGATGCATTCAAAGCAATAAGAACACTGACAAGGGAATTCCGTCCGGTTCCACATGTCATAAATGACGAAGAGGATAACACACTAACAGAAACCAAAGACATACTGAATAGACGGAGAGAGTACTGCAGAACCATGTATGGAGACAGCACAAAGCGCTCAGTTACAATCCTACCAAAGGATGAGAAAGAACCTGAACCAACATTGGAAGAAGTACGCTCTGCAATTAAAAGCCTGAAAAAGGGAAAGTCCCCAGGATGCGATGATATCCCAGCAGAGCTAATACAAGCAGGAGGAGAGGCATGTGCTCGAGTCTACCACAAGCTGTGTAAACAGATATGGCACAGTGCAGAGTGGCCAGAAGCATGGAAGAAATCAATTTATATTCCCCTCCCCAAAAAAGGCAACCTGAAGCTGTGCACGAACTACCGAACTATCGCACTGATCAGCCATGCTAGCAAGATACTCCTGCGAATCCTATTAAGAAGGATAGAGAAAAGGTTTGAATCTGAAATTCACGTAGTCCAGGCAGGTTTTAGGAAAGACAGAGGGACCCGGGACCACATATTCAATTTAAGGAATATCTATGAAAAATGTAGAGAGTTTAATGTAGACCTGTACACATGTTTCATTGATTACACTAAGGCCTTCGACACGGTAAAACATCAAAATCTGTGGAGAATCATGAAGGAAATGGGGTTTCCTTTGCATATAGTCCATCTCATTGAAACATTATACCAAGATCAACAAGCCACTGTCCGAGTATCTGGGCAAACATCAGATTGGTTTGCAGTACAAAAGGGAGTCCGACAGGGATGTATACTCTCACCTTATCTGTACAACATATATGCGGAATGTAAAATGAGAAATGTGCGAGAAGATGAGAATATTGACAGTTTCGACCCATTTACGATTGGGGGGTACGAGATTCTAGAGTTACGATATGCAGATGACACAGTGATACTATCAAGAAGTGCGGAAGGGCTAGAGCAGCTACTTTCAGCCGTTAATGGACATAGTGAAGATCAAAATCTGTTCATAAACATAAACAAAACAAAGATAATGACCACGGATAAAACACAATGTCAGCATACATTTACAGTGGGTGGTGAGGAAATAGATCAGGTTACAAATTTTGAATATCTGGGCTCCAGAATCGACAAAAATGGTGACTGCTCGAAAGAAATCAGAAGAAGACTAGCTATGGCAATGCAGAGACTGAACAGCCTGAAGAAATTATGGCAGGGCACCAACAAAACGATAAAAGTAAAAGTCTTGAGAGCCTGTGTTTTTCCTGTGGCAGCTTATGGCTGTGAAGCATGGACGATTGCCAAAACGTCTAGACAAATAATCGAATCCTTCGAGTCAAAATGTTACAGAAAGATCCTCAGAATACCCTGGACAGAGAAAAGAACAAATGTAGACATTCGGTAGGAGTTGAGCATAGAGGAGAACTGGTTTATCAATTCCATTTTGGCTAGAAAATGCAAATACTTTGGTCACATCAAGAGACACAACGGTCATGAGAGGACGGTGATGGAAGGTATGGTGCCAGGCAAAAGAGGAAGGGGTAGACCAAGAAGACGATGGCATCAAGATATCCAGGAGTGCCTGAGTATGACAGTGGCGGAAGCTGGAGTTTTGGCAAGGGAACGAGTTTCTTTCAGACAGACTGTGATGGGAGCGACGTTCTACAAAGGACATGCTACATGATGGTCCAACACATCTGTCTTCGGCACCAGATTTTGATTAAAATTGCTGTACTGGAATATGTCAAAGTCACTAGTATGAATACAAATTCCCTCTGGCTTACAGTTTTGGAGATATCTGGAGGTTTGGGGGAGAATTAAAATAATAACATTTGATGCACATGTCTGATACATGATAGAATGGTGAAACAAGACATTAAAAAGACCGTAGTCAATATATTATTTTAAAGCACATTTTACAAAATACTGTTATTGGTACTTGCATTTTAATTCACCCCAAACAGATTCCCCTGGGTTCCCATTATACATAACGGGACATTCCATTTTGGGGTATGGAGACGACAGGCCAATATCATTTTATTTAAAATAAATAAGTAAATACTTAGATAAAGAAACAAGGATAGAAAAGATGGTTATACTCAGTTTTGTGAAGGGTTTGGTTTAGGGTTATGGTTAGCATTAGGGTTAGAGTTATGATTAGTGCTAGGTTTAGGCCAAGGATTAGGGTAAGTTAATATGGTTGTATCGTCCGACAGCATGGATAATTGCCATGCTGCTGTAGAAACTGGATGCTTCTCTCCTTATCAGAGATCAACGTTGATAGATTCAAGAAATTCATTGGTAACATGGCGGGAATAATTGGTAGTAGAAATTCTTGTGTATTCTCGCAGAATGTGGACACCATCAACAGTTAAATAGTTGACTATTCTGTGACCTCACTACCTCAAATTCAGTGCTAAAATATATATTTTTTTGTTTGAGGTGAATTTAGATACAAGTACCTTGCTTTTTTCTAGAAACATTCACGTACAGACGAGAGCTTTCATGAAGTGTCCTTTTGTAAAGACAATATGCATAAAGAATATAAGCGTTCTTCAGTCATTGAAAACCAAAATCATACAGTAAACCCAAATATTTTGCAAGCTCTTCAGTCACTGAAGACCAACACCATAGAGTAGACTCAACATTTGTAAGCAATGTGGACTACAGTGTTTCTGGGATCTCTTCGGGTTTAATGGCCAAATATTTCATAGTAGATCCACCCCTGCTCCTTAGCCACCTTGAACAATATGTCCCACATGAATTTAGTTGTAAATATATAACCTAAACATAGACAAATAATCCATTAAAGGCTTGACATCAATTATTGTGACTAACAAACAAAAGAAACTTAACAGGGGCATTATGAATTCATGTTTCAATATGTGACTGCAAAGCTCAAAATACATGGTTTCAAATTTTCTGTATATGAGTTAGGACATACGATCACAGCAGATGTTATCACATAATATGGCAAAGTATGATGATGAAGGCAGTCAATGAATATTGCACATTAATGAAAGTTATTAAAGAATACCAGATAGAGTGAAACCCCACCATTTGTCCACCTCTCTACTTGTACAACTTGGCATTCATCCATCGTTTTCGAAAAAATTAGACTGCATTCGTACATTTGCCAGGAATTTGGACCATACTACTTGAACGCGTTCTGTCATAACCAAAGAGCTTTAACAGACTATGTTGTCTGTCCATCACGGCTGATGAAAACCTTTTCTGTTTTCATTCAACCAGTCCTTTCAGTTGAGTATTCTGTGAGTCGGGGTTGTGGATGGATGAGTCCAATATGGGATCTGCATACTCGCAGTGAGGACATGGAATGTTCACTTCACGAGACTGTGATTGTTCATGGGCTTTTCTATTCTGACTTTGCTGTTCTGCTGCAGCCATTTAAAAGTATCACATGATGCTGCTCCTCTTCGAAGAGCCAGATTGTACGGTCTTGTGCAGCATCTTCTCATGTTTCAATGTTTATGCTGAAAGTTAACAGAATATAGAGATGAAATATACCTCAAACTGTCTTGAAACAGGGGGACCCCGTCGGGTTCCGAAGGTGGCAAGTTCGAATCATGGTGGAGAACAAGATTTTTTTCACGTGCACCTTCTGGTAAAAATTTTCCTGATCTCTGAATAGTGGTTTCACGTGTTCCGTGTTTAGCACGTTAAAAATTACTTTGCAGATAAAAATCGAAAAGAGCAGGCTTAACGCCCGCTTCCCAGACAAAATTCAATTAAAAAATATACCCACATTTTTTGTCCCTTTTTCCAGGTGGTTTGTTAAGAGCAGCTATAGATGGCGCCCAACTGGCGGGCTGGTCTACTTAGCTCTAATGTTTGAGTCTATTAAGATGGGACTCGCACATCGGTTAAACCACCCTCCATGAAACTGGTTATATACAGATCCTGTAGACTCTTGTAACCCAGTATAAAGATGTTAAGTTAAGTTAAAGCTCTTTGAGAGAGTGAAGGAGTTTGTGGTCTTTCAGCAAGAATGAGCTGACTACTGAGGAACTCCATGGGGAACAGCAAAAACAAAGTGACTGTGGAACTTTCTTCAGATGAAGAGGAAATGAATAAGAGGAGCATTTCGATTTTAAATTTTAAGGAACTGTGTTGCCATTGGGAGAAAATACAGAGCCTGGTGGGAAAATGGCATCCTAACATTGCAGTAGTCAGCGGGAGCATTAACCCTTTCAAAGATAATGTTGTTCATCATTTTAGAAGAAAATGGAAAAATCCTCAAAATCAGGCAACCTTTGACAGTAATGAATAAATAAATTTGTATTTATATTATGTACAACTAACTGGTTTTATAGTTTATATGTATGATTTTATGTATTATGTTGTTCTATGAGACATTTCACTTCATAGAGGCCTACAAAGAATGTTGTTCTATGAGACATTTCATGTGATAGAGGCCTACATAGAATGTTGTTCTATGAGACATTTCATGTGATAGAGGCCTACAAAGATTGTTGTTTTATAGGACATTTCACTTGATAGAGGCCTACAAAGAAAGAGAAGGTCATTGTTCTATACATATAGCACATACTGCAGTCAGTATGTTATGCATAATGTCTTCTTGTGACTCAAATCGGGCCTTTTTCAATAGAATTTTCAGATTGAGAAATGGCCAGAAACCGTAAAGAGCCATGTAAAGAGAGTAGGAAGCCTAACAAACCAGTTGAATGTTGAGTTTGGCCAAGAAAGTCTGAATCAGATGCGTAGAACGAGCGGGTGCGTTGTCATGATAGAGATACCAAGTTCCTGTTGCCTACAGGTCTGGTTGATTGCAACACACAACATCACAAAGGCACCAGATAACCTTCAGGAAGTACTGTTTGGTAATGTTTCGGCCATCTAGTACGTGCTCGTGATGCACAATCCATCGGGAGTCAAAGAAAATGATCAAATTGACATTGTTGTGCACCTGCCTTATTATGTTTTGACCTTGAGGATAATGAATATTTTCACTGTGATGGCTGTAAACCCACAACTCATCGCCAGTGATGACTGAACTTAGCGTCTTTATACTGGTTTAGAAGACTCTGCAGAATCTGTGTACAACCAGTTTCATTTACATTTCCTTTCTCTAAAACCTATGTGTATCCAATCTGTTCTTAAATAAATTAATTGTCCCTGCCTCCACTATCTCCTGTGGCAATGCATTCCAAGCATTCACCACTCTCTGACTAAAAAAATATTTCCTAGTATCTAATCTGGACCTTTCTTTAGTTAATTTGTAGCTATGGCCTTTTGTTTTTGTAGGTGTTTTATTTTGAAAAACTTGTCTAATTTATCCGTTCCTTTGATTATCTATAAACCTGTATTGTCACCTCAAATTCTTCTCTTTTCTAGACATTGTAGGCAGGTTTTTCTGAGTCTCCTGATAACTGTAATTCCACTATCAGCTTTGTTCCTCTTTTTTGTATCCTTTCCAGCATGTTTATATTCCCTCTACGATAAGAACTCCACACCTGTACACAGTACGCCAATCTAGGTCTAACTAATGCTTTATACAGTTTGACTATCACTTTCTTGCTCCTATGTTAAATATTTCTTTTTATCATACCTAACATTGTATTTGCCTTTTTCACTGCTACCTGAACTTGCTCATTCACTTTATCTGTATGATCTATTATAACCCCTAGGTCCCTTTCCTTTTCTATCATTTTAATATTGTTCTGTCACATTCTGTAATTGTGTTCCATATTGGATCTATCCATTTATCTACATTAAACTCCATTTGCCAGCTTGAAGACCATTCTCAAATTTTATCTAAATCCGACCTCAATATATCCACTTCTGCTTTAGATGAGACACTACTGCATAGTTTTGTGTCATCAGCAAATTTTTATCACAGTATCCAGTAAGTTGGGGGTCACCATTTGTGCAGTCCACCATGTCCTGTGGGACTTCCAGACATAGTTGCTTCCATTGTTAGCAGTTTTGACATGAATTTTGCTTATCCCCACCTCATCCGCAAGTTCTCATAAAATGAAATACGGTTCTGCATGATCAAAGTACTTATTCAAGACCTATTGGAACACAGTCTGTACTCACTGATATACAGTTATCTTTGAAGCTATTGTACCACACCTTAGTTCCGTGTGATGATCATGGCACCATTGCCAAAATCCTGTTGAATCTTCTGAACAGTTTCCACTTTGGCCTCGCCAAGCTTTTGGCAAAATTTAATGCAATACTTGCTGCTCAAGTCTTTCTGTCATTTCTTGGTGAATGAATTAAAATCTTACACTCACTCACTCACAGATTAAATGCCAGTAACTGATGCTCTCTGCGGGTGGGGTGGGGGTTGGGGGGAGGTGGTAGAGGGTGTGGGTAAATTTCACGCATACGCAGCATGAAGGTTCCCTACATCTCCTGGCTGCAGGATACCTTCTGTGTTTTATTTATTTCGCCTTGAAAAACTAAGGTCTGATACATTTGGAACAGACCTCATACAATGTCCAACATTCAACAGATCTGGATATCTTAAGATAACATTTTTAGTGTTTTCATTCACTGTTCAACATTCAACAGGTTTAGACATAATTGGATACATATTTTGACCTTACGCATTGTCCAACATTCAACTAATTCAGGTATTACAGGATAACATATTTTTTTTTCTTTACACATTGTCCAACATTTAACAGATCTAAGTAACTTTATATAGCATATTTTGTTTTTACACATTTTCCAACATTCAACAGATCTAGGTATCTTTGAAAAATCATATTTTGTGTCTTTACAAATTGTCCAACATTCAATAGTTCTAAACATTAATGGAAAAAATGTATTGTTCTTATAGAATTTGCAAAATTCAACAGGTCTCCAACGTTCAACATATTTGTCAAAATTTTGTGTGTATACAATGTCTAGAATTCAACAGATCCAGATATATTAGAAATATTTGTAACATCTTTACACAATGTCAAAAGCCAGATTTGCCTACAATTCTCTTTGCTACATATGGAATCTGGCAGATATTCTTGCCAGAAATTAAAATCGGAAAGTTCAACACTAATTTACAATTTGTGACAATGATCAGAAACTAAGAGTATCATATCTATCCTGCAGACGTTCACCAACAGATGTCTACGTTGTATATTCGAAACAGGTGGTCAAATGCAATAATAAAGACACTCGCAGCAAAGAACATGACAACAATGAATGCAAAAGGAGATTTAGAAGAGAAATCCTTCAGAAATATACATTTACAATGTGCCTATGGAATTTGTTTAAACGGCTAGAAGATCTCGACTTTACAGATAGCATGGCCCTATAACATAGATAACACAGCAACAAAAGACAAATAAATGTAATCATCGATGCCGAAATAGTCAAACAAGTACAGAAGTTGATATTTTAAGGAAATATCATAACAGAAGATGCCAGAAATAAGACAGAAATTAAGACAAAGATTGCATTGGCAAAAAAAATGGCTTAAGAGAAAAATAGAACCTTTGTTAACCTCAAAGAATATCAGAACAGAACAGAGGAAAAGAATAATCATCACTCATATGTGGCCATTTGTACTGTATGGGGCTGAAATGTACTTTAGCAAAGGATGAAAAAAAGCTTGGAAGCATTTGAAATTTGGTGCTACGATAATGTGGAAAGAGTGGGGGACAGAAAACAGATTCAATGACAATGTCCCCACTGAAGTGGACACACAAAGACAAATATTGAAAATGATACTGAAATGAAGATTGAGTTGGCTAGGCTCCAATATGAGACATGAAAGTCTTCTACAGAAGATACTAGAGGACAAGATACAGTTAAATTATAGTGTTGAACGGAGAGACATGCTCAGACAACCTTACAGTCATTCTTAATACTGATTAACCAGAGGATATGGTCAAATGGAGAGACAAGATCACAGGACCCTATAACCAGTCTCAGAGCTGTTCAATCAGATGTTGATGATAGCCCTCTTATCTTACATCATCATGTAGCATATCCTTTTCCATCACAGTCTGTCTGAAAGAAACTCATTCCCTTGCCAAAACTCCAGCCTCCGCCACAGTCATACCCAGGCATTCCTGGATATCTTGGTGCCATCGTCTTCTTGGTCTACCCCTTTCTCTTTTACCTGGCACCATACCTTTGGTCACTGTTCTCTCAAGACCATTGTCTCTCTTGATGTGACCAAAGTATTTGCATTTTCTAGCAAAAAAGGAAATGATAAACCAGTTTTCCTCTATGCACATCTCTACATTTGTCTTTTTCTCTATCCAGAGTATTCTGAGGATCTTTCTGTAACATTTTGACTCAAAGGATTCTATTCTTTGTCTGGAAGTTTTAGTAATTGTCCATAATTCGCAGCCATAAGCTGCCACAGGAATAACACAGGCTCTCAAGACTTTTACTTTTATCATTTTGTTGGTGCTCTGCCCTAATTTCTTCAGGTTGTTCAGTCTCTGCATTGCCATGGCTAGTCTTCTTCTGATTTCTTATCTTACAACCAATTCGAAATGCAGAAGAGGTGAAATAAACCAAACATAATTTCCCAGCAAGTAGGCTTACAGATTCAAGCAGAATAAACTTAAATTGTAATACTAAATATAGCCAACAACACGACTCCTGAGAGGTGCCCCATTGGAAGAAGAAGTGAATTTCTTTTACCCAGGATCACCTACAAGAAGAAGAGGGCATAGATACAAATTAAGTAAATAAAGGTACAGATTAGATATTAGGTTTTATTTTTTTAGTCAGAGAGTGGTGAATGCTTGGAATGCATTGCCACAGGAAGTAGTGGAGGCAGGGACAATTAATGCATTATGAATAAATTTGATGTGCATAGCTTTTAGAGCAAGGTAATGTAAATTAAACTGGTTGTATACAGACTTTGCAGAGTCTTCTAGACCAGTATAAAGACAACGTTAAGTTCAGTTAATGAAGTATTATAAACAATACAGATGATGTAGATTAGGGTACACAAAACAGGTTACAAAAACTAACATGCATGGCCTTTGTCATGCTGAAAATGATATGTAACTAAAAAATGCATACCAAGCTAAGGATTTTCAACTCCAATTTGAAATTGGTCTCTTTATACGAATAGGAGACATGGTAAATGACAAACTCAATATTAACTTTTACTGAACCATTAGCAGAAAAATTCACTTGGGGCATTATCTCTGTATTCTCACCAGTGTATTCATTGTGTTAACACTGGTTTTGCTATAGAAATGTCTGTTTAGAAAACGGCACCATTTCCAACGGCCTGATAAAAATACAATGGCGATTGTCTATTTAGTTTGTTTATGTAGATGTTATAATTACATTTGTAGTGGAAACTAACAGATATGCTGATCTGGCTAGAAACACTATCAGTGCTTTGTGACAATTTCATGGATTTACAAGACATCTGGTATACCCAAAAATGGGTAAGTCTAAATGTTTGTGACCTAAATGGAAACTAGAAGGTTAAGAGATTAAAAAGCTTCATCAACAAACACAGAGACAGATTATGGCTTGTAGTCATTTAACAAGGTTACAAAATAAAAGCTAATGGAAGAAAACAAAAGAAAGATAGGTTAAACATAACATCTTCAGAAGAAAGTGACATTGGACAAGTCACACATTTCAAAAGCCCGAAGCCAGTTTCACCAGGCAATTGCTCATTAACATATCACGTCACTGCTTGCTCCCATTGCTGCAGTCCTATAGGATGATTTTTAGGGATGAAGAATAATGGCCGCTTGCCCTAGCAGTCACCATGTACCATACAGGATAGGTTTTTATTTTACTTCCAAAACGAGGGGACGGCGTGGGCCAGTGGTAAAGTGACACAGCTCACAACCAGAAGGTACTAGGTTCGATCCACATCACAGCACCGGCCATTACCCCGGGGAAATAAGCCCTTAGAAAATGCAGGAGGAAGCAGACCCTTACATTAAATGCATGCTGAAGTCGGATGCACTGGGATGTACTGGTTGTCTAAGTATGTCTCTCCATTTGACCCTATCCTCTGGTCGATCAGTCCTTAGAACGGTTTCAAGGTTGTCAGTGCATGTCTCACCATTTTGTCCTATTCTCTGTAGCTCTTGTCATTTCACATGATGTGTCCCAGCCAACTCATTCTTCATTTTTGTATAATTTTCAATATTTGTCTTTGTTCGCCTACTTCAGTGATGACATTGTCATTGGATCTTCTTTATGTCCAACTCACTCATTTAATTCTATGCTAGTCATCATTATCATGTAGCATGCCTTTTATAGAACGTCGCTCCCATCACAGTCTGTCTGAAAGAAACTCTTTCCCTTGCCAAAACTCCAGCCTCCGCCACAGTCATACCCAGACATTTGGGACACGGCTCACAATCTGAAGGTGCTGGGTTCGATCCCCATTACAGAACCGCCAACCGTTACTCCGGGGTAGAAAACCCTTAGAAAATGAAGGAGGAAGCAGACACTTACATAAAATGCATGCTGGTCAGATGCACTGGGTCGACAGGTGCAAAATAAATACAGTGCAATGCACACCGTCTTGGGGATTGGAGAAATAAGGCGATGGCAAAATAAAATAAAAATACCCAGGCTTTCCTGGATATCTTGATGTCATCGTTTTCTTGATCTTTGCCTCGCACCATACCTTTCATCACTGTTCTCTCAAGACCATTGTGTCTCTTGATGCAACCAAAGTATTTACATTTTCTGGCCAAAATGGAATTGATAAACCAGTTCTCTTCTTTGCTCAACTATTGCTGAATGTCTACATTTGTGTTTTTCTTTGTCCAGGGTATTCTGAGGATCTTTCTTTAATATTTTGACTCAAAGGATTCGATTCTTTGTCTAGAAGTTTTGGTAATCGTCCATGATTTGCAGTCATATGCTGTCACATTTAAAATGCTTAAAAACTTCCTTCATTCTTCCTTGCTAGAGTCTATAGTCCGGCATATATGTTAGGTTTCTTTCATAAGGTTTGTCTGTTCCATTTTCTCTGCCCAAGCTCCATGATGAAATTAGTGAATGTGTGTACATATGTTTGTTACATTATAATTTGGTGGCATTAAAACAGCTAACCAGATACACACAGCATGCTAACACACTCTACTCTAGTATTTTGTTACTGCAAAACTAATTTTGATTTTATTCACACGGTTTATGCACAGAAAAACCTCCTTAAATCTGTAATAAAGCCTTTCATAAGCTTACAAAATAATGTCCCAGACGTTGAGAGAAAAAGGTCCATAAAAATGTAGGCCATTTTAAAACTGTTTAAGATAAACTATGGCTTCACACACATGTTCATGAAAAATAATTGCAAAGTGTTCCGGTTTTTTTCATGAGATCTAAACAAATAAATGAAAAACAATTATGATTGTCTTTAACATGATATGCAACACAAGCTGAGTGATCTGCAAACTTGTATTTTAAAAACAGACAGATCTACAATATGATTTGTACTAAATACCTCTTGTTGAAAATGACCAGCATGACTTGGAATATTATATCCTCTAAGAATTGAATTAAGCTGAATTGGCGACTAGTCAACGTTCTATTTAAAACACTCCCCCCCCTAAACAATTGTGGCTTCTTCTAGTTCTTGCTCTGAAAACATCATATCCAATCTTGTCACACAAATCCTGGCTTTCTGTAACTGATCTCCTAGGTGAAGCAACTTGCAGTCATCCATTAAAATCTTTTCATATCCATGGAATTTGAGAACCAGACAGAAATTGACAAGGGCTTCCTCTGAGTAGGCACAGGAGCCTTTCCCTTTTTTTTGGACAATAGTGTTAAGGTGTCTCACAATGAGATTGATTATGTCTCTTGATGTTGTTTGTTCCGTGATGTGTAGTTTTATATTGACATTTTTGTTGAGTCCTGTGTTGTACACAGCGTGGACTTTGATGATGGCGAATGATGAATCGTGTGGCCCTTTGATTTCTGTTGATGTTGCGGTTGACGATGAAGCAGAAGATGATACAGATGACATGGATGAGGATGAGAAACGAGTCTGGGGATTAGCGAGTTGTGATGGTGTTGATGGCGTGGAAGCCGGTGGTCTGACCTGTACTGTATCTGTGGGAGTGATGTTAGCGCTGTCAATGCTAATACTATCAGTGCTGTGAGGGTTTTCCTCATTGGGATCATAAAACTTGGCAATACGTCTCTGCTCACCTCCAACACTAATGGAGCTGAGCCTGTTGCTCTGAGAACACGGAGTGGAAGAATCTGATATGTGGTTGTTATTACGACGAGATTCACTATTTGATCTCAAGGTTGTCAGTTTACTGTCACTAGACGAGGTACTGCTGCTGCTGAGCAGTCCGCTGCTCTTGAATATGTGGGACAGATGTACGCCTGCTTTCTTATCTCGGTTTCTTGCATAGGTGGTAATATCTCGTATCCAACGAGCGCATTTCCATATTCTGTCCAGGTTTTGCTGCAGATGTGTTGTGACCTCTACCTGCTCCTTGGCTTTGCTTAGTTCTTCTGCTGAAAAGGCCTAGAAGAGAAATTATGAAAACTGTTCGTTATTTCTTCCGAGACAAACTTAATAATGTTGAAGCCATTTTAACGAGTTTAAACAAAAGTTGAAAGCATATGACAAAACTGTAAAGTTGGAAAATATAATTGAAATTGCAGTATAACACATAGTATCTTTTGCTAGACGGACACATTTACACATCACAGCTACACCAGATGATCAAACAGGCATAAACATCATAATGAAAAAAAAAAGTCAGACAGTGGTGAACATTTTGAATGCATTGCCATAGGAAATAGTGGGGGCTGGGTCAGTTAATGCATTCACAAACATATTGGATGCAAATAGTTATTTTTAGATCACAAGGAGTAGAAGAAACTGGTTGTATACAGACTCTGTAGAGTCTTCTAAACCAGTATAAAAAAGTTATCTCCATTTTTTTGGGATAATTTTCAACAGTGAGGACATTGGCATTGGATCTTATTTTTGTTCATCTCACTTATTTCATTCTATGGTAGACCCACATTTCAAACAATTTCCAGTTTTATTCATCCTTCTTTGCTAGAGTCCACATTTCAGCTCCATGCAGTGAACTTTCCTAGTTTAAAAAATAAATCTTAATGATAAATTGGCAAAATAATATGGCTTGGTTTCGTTCATTCTCAATCTCCCACTACCAAACACTGAAAGGGCTTAAGTAGCAGAATGTAGTCCAGAGAACGGAATGCGTTGTGTTATAGTTTACAGCTTGACTGCGATATTTGCACCTTTCGGTCCAACACATCCGACTTCAGCAAGCATTTTTTTAGTACCGGGTTAGCATTCCCTCTTCGATCCCTTCTCCTTAGCCAGTCTGCCCTGCTGCTGTCTATTATCCAGGATCATCTCGTGCAGGTGTAGAATGGTCTTGGCAGCTTTGGTTCGCTGGCCCTGACACTAGCAGTCAGCTATGAGTCGCTGACCACTGCAGCTCATGTGCTGCTCAGCATCTTGACCCCCCCCACAAAAAAAAATAAAATAAAATAAATAATATAAACTGTGAGTTTCTTCATAAAGCCTAACAGCACATAAGAAATTTGTAAGCAAACGACATGGTCTCATTCCCTTCTCTTCTAGTCGGGTGAGTTTCACGAAGAAGACTGTGCGTTTCAGGTCTTCGCTGGTTTCCCACAGCTTTTCGAGCATGGTCGCTCCCGCAGGCCAGACTACCTCTCTTTGGTCTGCATAGGTAGGGCAGTCCTGCAGAATATGTTCTGGTGTTTGTTTGGATTCTCCACAATTGCACGTGGTGGTGTCTCTGAGACTCATTCTATAGAGGTGGGTCTTGAGTCTACAATGTTTTATTCTGTCACCACAACCAGTCGAGCAGCTCTTGACCCTATGCCCAATGCTAACTGACCTGCAAAACCAGCTGCTTCTACCACACCTCACCATACACAACACACTATACACATCACCACAACAACTGAGAATGATATGTGCTTTTGTCCAGGAGGCATTGGGACTGTCAAGAGCTACCAGCTCACAGCTAAATTGCATCATCAAGATTATAGTTTGTCTTTCTGCTGTTTTTTATGTTTGTAGCCAAACAAAGTGTTTGTAGCCAAACAAAGTGTTTGTAGCCAAACAAACATGGTAGCTGGTATCTAAATACTTGTACCCACCTCTCTGTGACCTTGTAGAGCCAGCACTCCATCCATCTCTACTATTGTTGACAGACGGGCATACAAGGAGAAGAACTCGGGTAAGTATGCGTGCATGTGAACTGCAATGAAAGACAATGTCAAGTGTGAAGGTTCCTCATGAATAGTGTTCACATAAAGACATACGTACTTTGTATGTGACAGCGGTTTAGTTATTCTCTCTGTACTCTTTGGTGTGTAAACTAATGACCATATGTTTCCATTCTGGGAGGAGGCTAATGTCTGGTCAGGCAAAACATATTGATTAGACATGTAAGTCAGGGTCAGGCAAGATATACTGATCGGACATATTAGTCAGGGTTAGGCAAAACATACTGATTGGACATGTTAGTCAGGGTCAGGCAAAACATACTGATCAGACATGTTAGTCAGGGTCAGGCAAAACATACTGATCAGACATGTTAGTCAGGGTCAGGCAAAACATACTGATCGGATATGTTGATTAGGGTCAGGCAAAACATACTGATCAGACATGTTAGTCAGGGTCAGGCAAAACATACTGATCGGATATGTTGATTAGGGTCAGGCAAAATATACTGATCAGACATGTCAGTCAGGGTCAGGCAAAACATACTGATCAGACATGTCAGTCAGGGTCAGGCAAAACATACTGGCCAAGACCCCCAGCTTGACTTCCTCGCAGTCCTCCCTGGAAAGCCTGGAAACGAGTTGCTCTTTTTTGTAGCCTGGATAACCAGGTGGGGGATTGATGTGATCCTCAAAGTTGTGAGTGGCACACAGATGAAGCAAAATATAGCACAACCACCTGGAGGGCCCAGATTCACTCTCATCAGCATGCTTGGGTGTGAGGAAAGGTACTGCGCCACTTAATGTCCTTTTCAGTTCGCACAAAAGAGTGAACTTTCTCATTGTGGACCTTCGAAACAACAACAACATTTCTATTCAGAGATTCTTTCATCTCTACTTTTCACCTCTATCTAGATGTATCTTCTAATTCCCGTTCTGCCATTTTTTCTTCTCTTCTCCACAAGATCTTCTATGTTTCTTTCATCTTTTTTTTACAGTGGTTTCGTCAAAGTCCCTGACAAAGATCTGTTTCTTACACCCAAAAGTGGCATAACTACTGCAACAGGTGAACCATGAATATGCCCCAGAAAGTGGTGGTCACAATGAATCTGTGCTTATTTATATATCAGGGGCTGTGGTAGCGCAGTTGTTAGTGAACTGGCTTTCAAGCAAAGTGATCAGGGTTCAATCCCCAGTTGGTGGTGGATTTTTTTTCGGATCGCAAACCGGCTCTTGTGGTCAACCCAGCCACAGAAATTTGTACCAGAAAAAATCTGGGAAGAAAAGGCGGCCACATTATATATTATGTGCCGTGGGTCACCAAATAATATGGGCCTAACACCATATTTCCCATATGTTACATGGCGTGAAACTGATCTTTGCTTCTTTACTTTAATTACGAGGTGTGTTCAAATGAAACCGGACCTAACTGCACCAAGTGAACATTCATACAATGCGCATGATAACGTCACTTCAGGTGTAAACAGCATATACCAACCATCAAGTTTTCAAAATTCATTATCTTACGACTCATAGATTCCTCGGCAGATCGTTGAAAACATGGCAAAGCTGATTCGGAATCCGTCCAGAGTTGATCAGCGAGCGGTGATTCGGTTTCTAACAGGTGAAGGACATCAATGTTTAAAGAAGGTCGTGAGTTAACGAAAGATCTACCGAGACCATGTCAGGCGCATATTGTTGCGTCAGAAGATGCCATCGCCAAAATTGATACAGCAATTTGGGTTGACTGTCGCTGGAGCTTACGTTCGCTAGCAGAGGAATTTGCTGTGTCGCTAGTGACAGTTTAAATGGCGGTTAGCAAGAAACTAAAGTATTGGGAGGTGTGTTCACAATGGGTACCTCGGTTGCCGACCAACCACCATAAGGAAGAACATTTGGGATGGAGTTTGAACCACTTGCTGCGGTATGAAGAGGAGGGTGATTCGTTTTTCTGTGCTCATAATGGCAGGTGATGGATCGTGGTGCCACCACTTTGAGCAAGCAGCAAAACTGCTAAGGAAGATGTTTTGTTAACTCCCATCCTTCTTTAACCATCGTTGTCCAGCTCTTCCTTGTTGTCTTTGACACACTTTTGTCACCATACACTGCCTGCATTCTGTGATGAACGTCAACTGGTCGACATCCTTCAGCTGTTAGAAACCGAATCCCCACTCACTGATCAACTCTGCATGGAATTTGTATCACTTCCAGTAATGTTTTCAACAGTCTGATGAGGAAACTATGAGTCGGAGGATAACAAAATTTTGCAAACTTGATGGTTGGTATGTGCTGTTTACACCTGAAGTGACATTATGCACATCATACGTATTTTCACTTAGTGCAGTTTAGTTCGGTTTCATTTGAACACTCCTTGTATATATAGATTTATACAGTCTTTCACCGATGTTGTTGCCCTCAATCTTTCCCATTCTCATAAGATGTTTCAGGTTCATGTTTCTGAACTCGTACCAAATAAATCTTGATTTTATTTGCATTTTCAGTTTACAGTAATTTTAGTTGTTAGTCGACCTGTACTTCTACAAGGGCAGATGTCCCTGTGCAGGTCTCAGCTTTGGTATGAGCTGGATGTAGCTGGGAGAAAGGTTTCCTGCTTAGTTTCTGCTGCGTTGGGACACACGCTTACAGAGGGTGGTTAACCGATATGCGAATCCATCTTAATAGACTCAAACACTAAAGCAAAGTAGACAAGCAGCCTGTTAGTCGGCATCTATAGCTGCTCTAAACAATCAACCTAACCATGGCCAGTGTTATGCCATATCACACAGTTAGTCGCCTCTTATGACACACTCTCTGTGAGGCAGTGGTGCTATTCTTGTCCTTGTCAAACACAAAGACCTCGGCAGACACTACAGTAATCTAATAATATTATTATCTTGTCACATGTCTTTGTTTGGTCTGGCTATAGTAGACACAATATCTCTTACATTGGCAGTAAAACTTTCTTGACTGAATAATTTGCACAGGCAAAAGGCAAGTCAGTTCTCTCTCGGTCAAGCTATCAACTGTCCTTGGACAATACATATGTCCATATTGGCAATTACACTTACTAGTACTTGTCTTCAAAATCTGCACAGACAGAAAGTGGCAGCTTGTCAGACTCTTCGGGGGCAATACATACAGCTTTTATTTTATACCTGAGTGGTCTGCTGGGATCTTTGTGTATGACAATGAAAAGAATAGTACCACTGCCCCACAGAGAGGATTGTCATAGGAGGCGACTAACTGTGTGGCATAACACTGGTGAGTGGTTTGTTAATAGCAGCATAGATGGCGCCTAATAGGCTGCAGGCCTACTTTGCTCTAGTGTTTGAGTCTATTAAGATGGATTCATGCACCAGTGAACCCCCCTCCAAGAAACTGGGTTGTATACAGACTCTGCAGTCTTCTAAACCAGTATAAAGACGTAAAGTTAAGTTGTTTTGGCAGCAACACTTACTTGACTCAAAAATCTGCACAGGCAGAAAGCTGCAGTCAGCTCTCTTGGCCAGGCTGTCAGACTGTCCAGGAACAATACAGATGTCCTCGACAGATGGCAACACAAGAATCATGGTCACTGAAGGAGATAACTCCAGGACTTCCAGGTCATAAATGCGATGACTTGTTATACTATCATCTGGAAGATCTGAAAACAGAAATGTTTCACGAAGATGAATTATCACCATCATCATGTATCATCTGCCACAAGATAAAAATGATCTCACATCATCGCCGTCACATAGCCTGTTGGTTGGTGTTAGCATTCATGGACCTCCATCCGCTTCTATCACATGTATCATTTACCAACTATGTTGTTGACTGTTGCCCATGCCATTCTCTCAGGCTGTCTAACATCTTCTCTCTCTACATTCCTCTGTCTCTCTCTCCTGCTATCTTTCCTGTTGTCAAGCTCCAAGCTGCCTCTTCTCATAACATGCCCAAACAAAGATAAGGATAACTGCGTTGCTCTGATCCTTGCAATGAGTTGTCTCTGTGTTTGTGTCTTTGAGTACAGTATCAATAGCCTTCTTTGCAGTCAATGGGATCTGTAATGTTCTTTTGTAAAACCACATAGGCATTGCTTCCAAAGATCTATGCGCATGTTTGCTATTTGTCCATGATTCACTGCCATATGTCAGCAATGGTTCCTTGTAGCAACCAAAGACTCTCTCTCTCAGTTCAAGCGACAAGGTTTTGTTGCACAATATTCCTTTCATGGTCTGGAAGACAGATTTTGCTTGGGCTATTCTGCATTTTATTTGGTAATTGCGTCTTCCATCAATATGATCCCCTTCACTTTGACGCAGCAGTTTGGAGAGTCCGGTTTCTTTGTCACTACCATCACTTCTGATTTCTTTTTATCTAAGCTGAGGCCTTTGTTTTCACTTTGCTGAACTACCATGTCTACCATTTCCTGCAAGTCGGTTTCATTCTGGGCTATCAATACAATATCATCAACATATTGTAAATTATTTATGTTCTGTCCGCCAATTGATATTTCAAACATATAAAGAAATATATTTCTAATATAAAGATTTTTTAACTAAATATTTAAAAACACATTTTCTTACATATGTTAACCAAACTTGATAAATTTGATTTTAAACGGCTGCTCTAAAGTTGACCTACCAAGATGAGCAAACAGTTTCCACACTGCTTCTGATAAAAGTTGTTGGAAATTCTTTTGTACCTTGCTTACATTCTCTGTGAATCTGTCAGACTTTAGTAGCCATTCCCACTCCTCTCTGGTAAAAACAAAGTACAGCAAAGGAGAAAATCATTAGTTTGATTGTTATGTTTATGTAGTCATCACCTTATTTAGGGGTTATTACCTTATTTTGAAGTCATCACCTTATTTTGAGGTCATCACCTTATTTTGAAGTCATCTCCTCATTTTGAGATCATGACCGTATGGGGGTCATCACCTATTTGGGGTAGTCACCTTATTTGGGGTCATCATCTAATTTGGGCTCATCCCTTTATTTTGAGGTCATCACTTTATTTGGGGGTTATCACATTATTTTGAGGTCATCACATTATGTGGGGTCATCAATTGTGAATTATAAGGCCCTTCACATCACACCTCTGGTTGTCTTTAGCATATATAATGATAACATAAAGATAAAATCATATGTGATTAATAACTTGCCCTTGCCCCTGTGTGAGTTCTGGAGCGCACTATGGAGAGGAAAGAACATGCAAATCACACGTCATATAGTTAACTTCACCCTACCACACATGTTATAGTCCACTCCACCCTACCACACATATTATAGTCCACTCCACCCTTCCACAAATATCATAGTCCACTCCACCCTACCACACATGTTATAGTCCACTCCACCCTTCCACACATGTCATAGTTCACTCCATCTTTCCACACATCATAGTCCACTCCACCCTACCACACATGTCACTGTCCACTCCACCCTACCACACATCATAGTCCACTCCACCCTACCAAACATCATAGTCCACTCCACCCTACCACACATCATAGTCCACTCCACCCTTCCACACATGTCCAAGTCCACCCTACCACACATCATAGTCCACTCCACCCTACCACACATGTCAGTCTACTCCACCCTACCACACATCATAGTCCACTCCACCCTACCACACATGTCATAGTCTACTCCACCCTACCACAAATTTATTTCAGTCCACTCCACCCTACCACACATCATAGTCTACTCCCCCCTACCACATATTCTTTACTCTCGAACAAGAGGACCCTAATGGAGGACAATGATCCTACACAATTCAGAACATACAAAGACAACATATGCACAAAGATGACATTCAGACAGGCACCACAGCGTACAAACCTGGACACATTTGGACAGTCTCGGATCTTGACATGAGGAACACAGTTTGGTGCCTTGTTCACGGCCAACACCCTCAGCACCTCAACAGATGCCTGCAGTTTAACATACCCAAGGTAAAGACCGCTTGGTAGACATGTTCCACTCACTTGGTGATATAAAATCATTTCCTGATGAAAAAATAGAAAATAATTTCCTGAACAAGCAATATAAAGTCATTTCCTGAACTAGAAACATGAAATTATGTCCTAAATAAGAAATAAAAAATCATCATCTGAACAAGAAATAGAAAATCATAATCATTTCCTGAACAAGAAATATGAAATTATGCCCTAAACAAGAAATATGAACTATGTCCTAAACAAGAAATAAAAAATCATCACCTGAACAAGAAATAGAAAATCATAATCATTTCCCGAACAAGAAATAGAGAATTATTTCCTGAACAAGAAATAGAAAATCATCAGGGGACGGCGTGGCCTAGTGGATAAGTGGCACGGCTCACAATCCGAAGGTGCTGGGTTCGATCCCCATCACAGCACCGGCCGTTACCCCGGGGAAGCAAACCCTTAGAAAATGCAGGAGGAAGCAGACCCTTACATAAAATGCATGCTGAAGTCGGATGCATTGGGCCGACAGGCGCAAAATAAAAACCACAGTGCAACGCACACCGCCTTGGGGATTAGAGAAATAAGGCGAACGCAAAAAAAAAAAAAAAAAAAAATTCCTGAACATGAAATAAAAAATCATTTCCTGAACATGAAATAAAAAATCTTTTCCTGAACAAGAAATGGAAAATCATAGTCATTTCCTGAACAAGAAATAGAGAATTATTTCCTGAACAAGAAATAGAAAATCATAATCATTTCCTGAACAAGAAATTGAGAATTATTTCCTGAACACGAAATAGAAAATCATTTCCTGAACAAGAAATTGAAAATCATAATCATTTCCTGAACATGAAATAGAAAATCATTTCCTGAACAAGAAATTAAAATCATTTCCTGAACAAGAAATAGAAAATCATTTCCTGAACAAGAAATAGAAAATCATTTCCTGAACAAGAAATAGAAAATCATTTCCTGAACAAGAAATAAAAAATCATTTCCTGAACAAGAAATAGAGAATTATTTCCTCAACAAAAAATAGAAAATCATTTCCTGAACAAGAAATATAAAATAATTTCCTAAACAAGAAAAAGAAAATAATTTCCTAAACAAGAAATTGAAAATAATTTCCTAAACCAGAAATATTCTTTTCTGAACATGAAATAAGGATGATCTCCAGGATAATGTTCACGATTTTGTTACATGAAGACTCAGCTGCTAATGGAGTTGAAGTATTAGACATTTTGTTGTATGAGGTCTAAAGCTAATGTGAGGTGTGAACACAAATTTCCTTTTCATAGACATGTCTATCCTATATATAAAGGAGTCAAATATCCAATAATTGCTGGGTAGACATAAGCATGTCATGACTTCGCTACTTATCCATGCAGTTTTGCAGTAAGAGGTAAGTGTTCGAAACTATCTGCACATTAAATATACACAAATTAATTCCTGAATATTGCTACATTTAGTTGTCTTTTCCGATTCCATAACATAGGACTGCTATTGTAACTTTCCTCCAATTTCTATTTTTGGGCTGTCTTCTTAAGTTTTGTCCATGACACTTCATTCGATATGGCTTCCATTTTTCACTGTCCTTTCCAAAGTGCTTATAAACCTCCTCACTATCCTCGTTCTCTGTGGGTTTCACTCCTATCATCAAGTCAAGTAATCCACCTAGGCAGCCAGGGCCTGTATCGATGATCATCTATTAGCACTGTTGATGGCAGTCTCAGCCAGCATACAGGGCAGATCGAGTAGAGGCAATGTTTCTCAGTCAGGTGTTGCGCGGACGGCCATGGGTATGATACTCTACAAGGTGTTTAACTGCCCCTGATTTCCAGGGACAGGTGTACAAACTGTCTAGCTGGGATGACCTGACAGAGGTGGGTCACATGGCGGAAGAAAGAGAGATGATGCAATTCTGCATTGAGGAAATGCTTCCAAGCTGTGGACACCTTGATGTTAGGGACTAGGTCATGCCAGCGAACTAAATAGAACACGTCGGTTTTGCATGTGCAAGACCTTGAGCCACCTCTAATTTTTCTGTAAGACCATCTAGAAATCATATAAGAAGATTGGAATGACACACAATCTATGTAGGCACAGCTTAGGTTCCAGGGAGATCCACTGCTGGAACCTGTCTCTCTGCAGAGATATCGCAAAGTTGATACTTCGAGTTATCTCCTGACAACTGACTCAGAAGTCAGTCTGCTGCCTAAGTGGATGAAGTCCATGCATATGTTTGATGATATTGTTAACTTGTTCTATCCATAAACTTTTCCTCTCCTTAATCTCCGTTTGTATTCTTTCTTACAATGTTCTTTGCTGCAAGAATGTATTTGCTACTACATCTTGATCACAAATCCACTTGGGGAAATAGAACCCACAGATCCACTTGAGGAAACAGGACCCATGAATTCACTTAAGGTAATGGGATCCATAGATCCACTTGAGGAAACAGAACCTATAGATCCACTTGGGAAAACAGGACCTATAAATTCACTTGGGGAAACAGAAACCATGGATCAACTTGGGGAAACAGGATCCATGGATCCACTTGGGAAAACATGACCGACAGATCCACTTGTGGAAACAAAACCCACTGATCCAATTGGGGAAACATGACCCAGGGATCCCCTTGGGAAAATATAACCCACAGATCCACTTGGAGAAACAGTACCCATGGATCCATTTAGGGAAACAGGAGACAAGCTAAACTTAAACAGAACTCACAGGAACGGCACTGACAAGCAAGTTGTGTGCATCCGCTAAGTCCAATGTTGACAAGCTCTGTCGCCGAGACAGCTTGCCTAGGGTGACCCACTTACTGGAGCTCAATGTCACAAGCTTTGTGTCACGGATTTGATTGACAACTGTCAAAATAATGCTGCTGTTGTTGTCCCTGATTGGGCGGTGGAAAAACTGTCCGAGATCTTGTATACCGAGACCAGACTGGGAAAGAGAGAGTGATGCATGATTCAATTTTACAATTGCAATTGTCTATATTATAAGACATAAAATACATGTGTATGTTTGTCCGTCTTGATAAAATCTCGATAACGGTAAGTTTAAGCAGTGTGAAATTTTCACAAATCATTATGCCTCGAACACTTGCATATACCATTACATGGCGTTGGGCCAAAAGACAAGAGCCCGATTGCTGCTGATCCACGGGAACAAGATGTTGAGCAATGCATGACCTATAATGGTCAGCGACCCAAAGCTGACTGCTAGCATCAGGGCCAGTGACCCAGAGTTGTCAAGACCCTTCTCCACCTCCACGTGATCCTGGATAATAAGCTGCAACAGGGCAGACTGGCTAGGGTGAATGGATCGAAGATGGAAGGCTAACCTGGTACAGGCTCCAACTGGGTAGACTGGCTAAGGAGAATGGATTGAAGAGGGAAGGCTTACCTAGTACCCAAAAGTGCCATGCCGAAGTCAACGTTGTCACTACTTCCACATTTGTTTTCTTTTCTTTCCACGAGACATAACCCAATCTATAAACCTACATTTTGAATGCCTTGATTCTCTTTTCCACCTGCTTGTTCAATGTTTTTAGTCTGTGTTTATGTTCTCACATTTCAAAGTGGACACTTATAAACCCCAGTATACCACATGTGTAATGTTTTCTCATTTATAATTTTCACAAACCAAATAAATTGGCATTTTTGTTCGTAAAATAAAATTACAACAGTGGTAAAAGCTCTGAAATCTAGATACATTTCTTTGCCTAAGCTTGGGGTTTTAAAAAAAAAACAAACAATTTTAAGCGAGGTCTCGACTTTATCGCCTCGGGTTTTCCCAATTTTGCTTGGTTTCTCTCGAAAGATAGCTCAGTCTCTCTCGGAAGATGGGTACCCCATCTGTGAAGAGCATGGCACAAAGCACGAACTCTGTAGCTCCAGAAAAAATTTACATCATGGACCGACCGTCGCAGCTCGAATTCAAACCCTGACTGTCTGAGCACGAGGCAAACGGCTTGACCACTTCGCCACAGAGACCCCCCCCCCCCCCCCCCCCAGCTTGGAGTAGTGCCAGGTACCAATTTTTACAGCTGTATGATGATGATATCAAGTGCTGTTGCTGCATCAAAGATTGTCTGAAATGGACAACATTCTTTGTCTCTTGCCTAGATGTTACTCACCCACCTTCATTGATGCCTTCCTCTTACATTCAACCTTTCTCTTTAGTATTGTTTTCAGCAATGTGTCGTGTCTTTCTATTTGTCCACAATTTTAAACAAGCTTGTCTTCATGCGACCTAGATCCACTGACCTTTTCTTTCTCTAGGCCTCATTGGAGTTTGCATTTGAGAACACTGCTTCAGATTAACAGAAGAGGCCTTATTAAAAAAGCTAACTTCATATGACTGACTAACATGTCCGATCAGTATGTTTTATCTAGGGGGATGACGTGGGCTAGTGGTTAAGTGATACGGCTCACAACCAGAAGGTGCTGGGTTCGATCCCCATCACAGCACCGGCCGTTACCCGGGGAAGCAAACCCTTAGAAAATGCAGGAGGAAGCAGACCCTTACATAAAATGCATGCTGAAGTCGGATGCACTGGGCCGACAGGTGCAAAATAAAAACCACAGTGCAACATACATCGCCTTGGGGATTATAGCAAATAAGGCGAATGCAAAATTTAAAAAAATTTATATATATATATGTAAAAATGGCAACAAATTCAAATAAAGGCAACCAATCCCAGTTATAATAATATTTACCTGCAAAGATAAAATAGCCTGCAACAATTTACATCTGAAGGTTGACCCGGCACTGTTAGTTCTCTCCATACCATTTTTTAAAGCCTTCACTTCCTCCCACATGCATGATATCTGCGAGAACATGTACAACTCAGAGATACATTTTCATATTTTAGAGAAAAAAAAATAAGTTTTCAAATTGTCATTGTTCTACACAGCCTGTCTAATGAAGGTTCATCAAATATTTTGGCCAAACACAATCACAAACTAAAATCTTCTGAACTAGAGCAACCAAGAAGAACTGAACTTAATATTTTTATACTGGTTTTGAAGACTTTGCAGAGTCTGTATACAACAAGTTTCATTAACATTTCCTTGCTCTAAAAGTTATGAGCATACAATCTATTCTTAAATGCATTAAATGTCCCTGCATCCACTACTTCCTGTGGCAATGCATTCACCACTCTCTGACTAAAAAAATATTCCCTAACATCTAATCTAGACCTTTCTTTAGTTAACTTGTAGGTATGCCCTCTTGTTCTTGTCGGTGGTTGTATTTTGAAAAAACTTGTTGTAGTCTAATTTATCAGTTCCTTATGATTATCTTATAAACCTGTATCAAGTTACCTCAAATTCTTCTCTTTTCTAGACACTGTGGGCTGGTCTTTCCTCATAACTGTAATTCTGGAATCCCACAATCATCTTTGTCACCTTTCCAGCATGTTTATATCCCCTCTACCGTAAGGACTCCACACATGTACACAGTACTCCAATCTAGGTCTAACTAATGCTTTATACAGTTTGACTATCACTTTCTTGCTCCTATGTTTAATTTTTCTTTTTATCAGTGCAACATTGCATTTGCCTTTTTCACTGCTACCTTAACTTGCTCACTCACCTTTCCTGTATGATCTATTATAACCCCTAGGGTCACTTTCCTTTTCTATCTTTCTAATATTGTTCTCTCCCATTTTGTAATTATGTTTCATATTGGATCTACCCATGTGGATGATTGTAGATTTATCTACATTAAACTGTATTTGTCAGATCACAGACCATTCTCAAATTTTATCTAAATCTGACCTCAATATATCCACTTCTGCTTTAGATGAGACACTACTGCATAGTTTTGGGTCATCAGCGAATTTTGCAATCATGGATCTGATATCAACGTCCAAATCGTTTATATATATCAAGAACAAAATTGGTCCCAAAACCTAGCCCTGTGGCACTTCACTTTTTACTTCACACCACTCAGAGTACTCCTTATTTCTGCCCATATATGGTCACCATAATAACAGGTCAGCGCAGGAGTTGTATTGGCCATGTCCCTGATATAATCACCAGAACCATCATGCTATAAACCAGTGTTCTTCAACTTTCTTTTTGCCTGGCCCACACTTTTATAACTTTTGTGAAAGTAAATTTTCTTTGCCACACACTAAAATCTAAATTGAAGAAAAGTCTGCGATTGTCCACTAAGTCAGGATTTAGAATGTTTTTAAACATCATGCAGCATGTCCTTTGCAGAGCATCACTCCCATCACCGTCTGAAAGAAATTCGATCTCTTGCCAAATCTCCAGCCTGATCCAGAGTCATGCCCAAGCAATCCTTGACATAATGGTGCCATTGCCATCTTGGTTTGCCTCTGCCTTTCTTGTCTGGCACCATACTTTTCATTACCATTCTCTCAAGACCGTTGTGTCTTTTATGTGGGCCAAAGTATTTCAATTTCTTGTTCATGTTGAAAATTACGGACTAGTTCTTCTAATGTCTTCTTTTTTTCGGTCAACGGTATTCTGAGTACCTTTCTATAACATTTTGACTTGAGATTTGGGTAATTGTCCATGTTTCACAGCCATATGCTGCCATGGGAGAAACACAGATTCTTAAAATTTACACTTTTGTTGGTTTGCTGATATTCTGCGTTAGTTTCCTCAGGTTGTGTTTTTAATAAAACTAGACATTATTCTGCTACTGCCCACCTGAAAGCTAAAAGCACCCACTAATGGGGGGTAGCATCCAGGTTGAAAAACTGCTTTAGACCAAGAGCGAGCATGGAAGACCTAAAACATCTTACCAAGGAACCATAAACTGCCATCTTTCTCATGAGAACAGGCCACTGCAGACTACTGGGCAATATATACTGGCTCAAGATATCGCACACAAGTGAGTGCCCATATGGAACTGATGTTCAGACTTAACTTAACGTCTTTATACTGGTTTAGAAGACTCTGCAGAGTCTGTATACAACCAGTTCCAATTACATCATCTTGCTCTAGAAGCTGTACGCATCTAATGTATTCTTAAATGCATTAACCATCCCAGCCTCCACCACCTCACTTGGCAATGTATTCCAAGCATTCACCACTCTCTGGCTAAAAAAAATACTTCCTAATATCTAATCTGGACCTCTCCTTAGTCAACTTGTAGCTGTGCCCTCTTGTTCTTGTTGGTGGTTGTATTTTAAAAAACTTGTTATAGTCTACTTTATCCATTCCTCTGATCATCTTATACACCTGTATTAAGTCACCACGAATTCTTCTCTCTTCTAGACACTGTAGGCCGGTTCTTTTTAATCTTTCCTCATAACTGTAATTCTGGAATCCCACTATCAGCTTTGTCGTTCTTTTTTGTATTCTCTCCAGCATGTCTATATCCCCTCTCTGATAAGGACTCCACACCTGTACACAGTACTCCAATCTAGGTCTAACTAATGCTTTATACAGTTTGACTATCACCTCCTTGCTCCTATGTTTAATATTTCTTTTTATCATCCCTAACATTGCATTTGCCTTTTTTACTGCTATCTGAACTTGCTCCCTCACCTTACATGTATGATCTATTATAACCCCTAAGTCCCTTTCTTTATCTATCTTTCTAATATTGTTCTCTCCCATTCTGTAATTATGTTCCATATTGGATCTACCCGTGTGCATGACTGTACATTTATCTACATTAAACTCCATTTGCCAGATTACAGACCATTCTCGAATTGTATCTAAATCCGACCTCAATATATCCACTTCAGCTTTAGATGAGACACTACTGCATAGTTTTGTGTCATCAACAAATTTTGCAATAATGGATCCCATACCTATGTCCAAATCATTTATATATATCAACAATAAAATTGGTCCAGTGCCCTGTGGCACTCCACTTTTCACTTCACACCACTCAGAGTACTCATTTATACCCACCCTTTGCCTTCTTCCCGTTAACCAATTTTCAATCCATTTGGCAACTTCCCCACCTATTCCATGTGATTTTAACTTTCGAAATAATCTTTGATGAGGTACTCTATCAAAGGCCTTTGCAAAATCCTGATAAATAACATTCACTGGCTCCCCTTTATCTAACATTTTGGTAACCTCCTCCATGAATTCTAATAGATTTGTTAAGCATGATCTCCCTCTGGTAAACCCATGCTGACTATTTCTAATTAGATTAAATTTATCTAAATGCATTACAATGTTTTCTTTGATTATTGACTCTAACAATTTACAGACTATGCTCGTTAATCTCACAGGTCTATAGTTTGCTGGATCTGCTTTTTTGCCCTTTTTGAATAAGGGGATCACTCCCGCATCGTTCCAATCCTGTGGAACAATCCCTTGTGCAAGTGATTGAGAACATAATATAGCAAATGGTTTTGCTAATTGGTCTCTAATTTCAAACAGCAATTTTGGATGAATACCATCTTGACCTGGACATTTATCCACTTTCAACCCCTCCAATTTTTTAAAAACCATTTCCTCTGTAATACAGATTGATCTTAATTCCGCTGTATCCATGTGTCTTTGAAAAATATCTACAGGCTCTGGGATCTTGGAGCAGTCCTCTTTTGTGTACACTGTGCCAAAGTAGTGATTGAGTAGATTTGCTGCCTCCCTATTTTCACTTATTTTTTTTCCTGTGCTGTCTATGAGAGGGCCTACTTTGTCCTTTGATCTTTGTTTATTTCTAACATAAGAGAAGAAGCTTTTACTATCAGTCTTGATCCTCTGAGCAAGTTTCTTTTCAAAGTCTATTTCAGAACTGCCCAGCATACAGAGATGTCAGACCTGGCCAGTGGCACAAACAGTGGGGCTGCCAGCTGGACCTAGAGAGGACTGTGGACTTCATTCTAGCAAAATGGAACTACAGATCTTTGCAATACCAAAAGAGTCTCTTTCATCATCATGTGCTCTGCCAGTTGATGTGTGTCGTTTACCAACTCTGTTGTTTATCAGGCTGTCCAACATCGTCTCTCTTGGCCTTCCTGTGTCTCTCTTTCCTGCTGTATTTCCCATTGTCACAACGTGCTCCAAGCAGCCTCTTCGCATAACATGCCAGAAAAAGGATGACTGTCTTGTTCTGATCCTTGCAATGAGTTGTCTTTGTGCCTCTTTGAATACTGCATCATTAGTCTTCTTTGCAGTTGATGGGATCCGCAGCATTCTTCTGTAAAACCACATCTTCATTGCTTCCAAAGATCTTGCTGATTGTCTATGATTCACTGCCATATGTCAGTACTGATTCCACTTCCAGCGACAAGCTTTTGTTGCACAATATTCCTTTCATGGTCTGGAAGACCAATTTTGCTTGGGCTATTTTGCATATCAAAATATACATTTACACAATTTCTCATCAACTAAATATTTTCGCAGAAAAAAACATGGACACCGAAGGAAATGCAAGCAACAGTCCACATTACAAGTAACCAATACAATTTGGCAATGCCACTCTACATAGACACATGTAGACATGCTGACCTTGAGAAGCCAGTACAGATCTATCTGTATTGTGGGCCCAGAGAACATCTCATCGACCTCAATGATGGGCAGTTGTTCCTCAGATGTAACCAGGATCTTGCCGTCACAGTAAAGCAAGCAGGCCATGTGCACACCTCTGAGAACAGAACATGTCTGAGTGTTAGAGTGGTTGCTTCTGGCTACAAAGGTACTAGGCTAAACCTGTTATTGTTACAATTTACCTAGCTGTAAATGGTCACCTAATTTAAAGTTAGGGAAGATAGGGCATCTGTTCTCCTTACATGAAGTCTTGGTAGTAGGGCCAAAGATGCTGCACAGTTAATGAGCGAGCTAACAGCAGCCAGAAACTCATAGATGACTGCTTGCATCAGGGTCAGCGAACCAGAGCTAACCAAGATCTTATTCCGCCTGCACGCAGTGGGCCTGCAAACAGGGTGCACTATATTAACACTATTCTTCTTCTTCGTTTGTTCTCAATCTCCAGCTGGGGGATGGCGTGGGCTAGTGGTTAAGTGACACAGCTCACAACCAGGAGGTGCTTGGTTCGATTCACATCACAGCACTGGCCGTTACCCTGGGGAAGCAAACCTTTAGAAAATGTAGGAAGAAGCAGATCCTTACATAAAATCTATGCTGAGGTCGGATGCACTGGGCCGACAGGCGCAAAATAAAAACCACAGAGCAACGCACACCGCCTTTAGGATTGGAGAAATAAGGCGGACGCCAAAAAAATCTCCAGCTGTTTGAAAAATTTGATTTGGTGTACATGTTCTGGTGAGAATGGAACCCATTGTCCTTGATAAATAAGCTACCATTGCTACCAAAAGTCATCACTATCCAAGGCAGTTAAAAGATGAAAAATTGAAAATTGTGCTGAAAAGTTATGTCAAGAAATGTATTCAGCATATAAAAGTTATGCTTATAGTATAAACAAGTTATGGTTATAGTATAGAAAAGTTATGTTTATAGTATAGAAAAGTTATGTGTACAGCATAGAAAATTGATATGCATAATATAGAAAAGTGATGTGTACCGCACAAACACTATTTTCTTTGGTCAATCATTCGCCGCTCTCTGACTAACAACATATTTCCAAATATCTAATCTGGATAAACATCGGCCTACCTTTTAATGGTCTTCTGAAACTTAGGAGCTGAAACAAATAAATTCTTGATGCTAATCCTCTTCTTCTGTAGTGGAGAGTCTGTCCCTTTGTTGTGGATGTCTGCGATTAAAAGATACCACATATGTGCTGTCACTTTTCAAACATTAATGTACACTATTTTTATAAAATTAAAACCAAAAAAAAAATAACCAAACCAATTCCTTAATTGTCTGTATCTTCTCCTTGCTTGCTTCAAATAACCAATCCTTCTTCCTTTGTAAAAATATGGCGGTTTCTTTCTCATATGTTTTATCAATTAAAAAGATTGGAGAAGACCATGATGTATTATTGCTCATTGGATGTCACTTACATGCTTGAAGACCATCTTCTACAAATTATCTGTTATACCAGCACTGATTGTATGTCACTTACATGCTTGAAGATTATCTTCTACTGGTAGCCTGTTTTCCCCAACATTGTCAAATGTCTGTTTTCCCCCAACATTGTCAAACTTTTGTTTTCTCCAACATTGTTAGATTTGTTATTCCCAACATTGGCATGTGTCTATTTCCCCCAATATTGGCACATATGTTTCCCCCAACATTGTCACATGTCTGTTTTCCCCAGCATTGGCACGTGTCTGTGTGTGTTACTTTTTTCAACATTTATATTTCATGGGGAGTATGTAGCCAGGGGTTGTGAGCTTGCTTTATAATACCAACATACCAGGTTCAAATCCCGTCAGTCTAGGTTTGACGAACTGGGCATGTCCTAGGTTTATTTATAGTATATCTACTCCTAGAGAAGCAAGCAATTCAGAACACCACGAATTTTGTATGTCTCGACTCCAGATTAAACAAAACGGAGATTGCCAAAAAGATATCAAGAGAAGAGTGCCAATGGCATAACAGAGTTTAATTAAATGAAATATGCATGGCAGAGAACACTAGGTTAATTACAAAAAAAAAACATCCTGAGGATTTGCATCTCCTCGGGAAGTACTCAGACGAAAATTATGTGGTAATTTAACTTAACGTTTTTATAGACTCTGTAGAGTCTATACAACCAGTTTAATTTAGTCCTTGACCTAAAGATAATGCACATCCAGTCTATTCTTAGATACATTAATTGTCCCTGTCTCCACTACTTCCGCGGGCAATGCATTCCAAGCATTCACCACTCTCTGACTAAAAAAATATTTCCTAATACCTAATCTGGACCTTTCTTTAATTATTTTTTAGCTGTGCCCTCTTGTTCTTGTAGGTGGTTGTATTTTGATAAACTTGTTATAATCTAATTTATCCTTTCTTTTGATTATTTTATAAACCTGTATTTTCATCTCAAATTCTTCTATTTTCTAGACATTGTAGGCTGGTTTTTCTGTCTTTCCACAAAACTGGAATTCTGGAATTCCACTATCAGTTTTGCCACTCTTCTTTGTATGATTTCCAGCATGTTTATATCTTGTCTTCGATAAGGACTCCACACCTGTACACAGTACTCCAATCTAGGTCTAACAAATACTTTACACAATTTGACAATCACTTCCTTGAGCCTATGTTTAATATTTCTTGTTATCATACCTAAAATTGCATTTGCCTTTTTCACTGCTACCTGGACTTGCTCACTTACCTTATAACCACTAGGTCCTTTTCCTTTTCTATCATTCTAATATTGTTCTCGCCCCTTCTGTAATTATATTCCATATTGGATCTACCCATGGGGATGACTGTATATTTATCTACATTAAACTCCATTTGCCAGCTCACAGACCATTCTTAAATTTGATCTAAATCCTACATCAATATATCCACTTCTACTTTAGTTGAGACACTACTGCATAATTTTGTGTTATCCATGAATTTTGCAATCATGGATCCCATACCTATGTCCATATTGTTTATATATATCAAGAACAGAATTGGTCCCAAAACCGATCCCTGTGGCACTCCACTTGACACCACTCAGAGTACTCCTTATTTGTGTCCACTGTCTGCCTTCTTCCCGTTAACCAATTTTAAAATCCATTTGGCAACTTCCCCACCTATTCCATGTGATTTTAACTTTCTAAATAATCTTTGATGAGGTACTCTATCAAATGGATCCATGAATTCTAATAGCTTTGTTAAGCATGATCTCCCTCTAGTAAACCCACACTGACTATTTCTGATTTGATTAAACTTGTCTAAATGCATTACAATATTTTCTTTGATTATTGACTCTAACCGTCTATAGACTATGCTCGTTAAACTCACCGGTCTTTAAATGTGCTGGATCTGATTTTTTGCCCTTTTTGAATAAGGGGATCGCTCCTGCATCTTTCCAATCCCCTGGAACAATGCCTTTTGCAAGTGATTTAAAACATTATGTAGCCAATGGTTTTGCTAGTTGGTCTCCAATTTCAAAAGGCAATTTTGGATGAATACCATCTTGACCTGGACATTTATCCACTTTCAACCTCTAATCTTTTAAAAACCATTTTCTCTATAATACAGATTGATATTAATCCCACTGTATCCATGTTTCTTTG
Source organism: Ariolimax columbianus (assembly GCA_036924085.1). Lineage (NCBI taxonomy): Eukaryota > Metazoa > Mollusca > Gastropoda > Stylommatophora > Arionidae > Ariolimax > Ariolimax columbianus. The sequence goes on along the minus strand of JAVGWX010000006.1, from coordinate 49,820,475 downwards.
GAAATATCTATAGGCTCTGGCATCTTGGAGCAATTTTCTTTTGTGTAGACTGTGCCAAAGTACTGATTGAGTAGATTAGCTGCCTCCCTATTGCCACTTAGAATTGTTCCTGTGCGATCTATGAGAAGGCCTACTTTGTCTTTCATTCTTTGTTTATTTCTAACATAAGAAAATAAGCTTTTACTATCAGCCTTAATCCTATGAGCAAGTTTTTTTTTAAAAAGTATTTTTTTGCTGCTTTATTCACTTTCTGAGCCATGTGTTACTTGTCTAAATGTTTAAAATATGTTTATTTTGATTTACCTGCCTCTATTTTTTCATGCTTTATTTTTAGCTTTTCTACATTTAACTACAAATCTAGTTATCCACTTTTTACGCTTGGGGCCTACCTCCCTACATGGAAAACATTCCTCTTTTAGCTTTTCTAGAACTGTTTTGAAATGTTCCTCTGACAATTTCTTTCTAGATTATGTAGCTTGCTGCCCCTTTCATTTTCTTAGCATCTTTTTATCATCTAAAAAGATCCCATCATGCCATGCAGCTCGTAGGAAATATAGTATTAGGCCCATATTATTTTGTAACCCATGGCATTTAGTGGATCATGTGGCCAATTTTATCATCTACTTTAGTTAAATATTTAAATTTATGTTGTTCTTGGTCCCTGGTGAAATGGTTTTTGTAGAAAAGTGGCTTGTGTTTGCACCTGTGCCTTGAATAAAATGATTATTACTTATTTATAGTATTCTTGAAATTTCTAGAAAGAACCACAAGAATTACCTTTCATTTCTGCAGCTTCTGGGGGTCGTGACCTTTTGACCTGATGATATAGTCTGTACAGTGATGCAACCTTACCCTCTAACCTTGAAGGAATGCCGTCTACTTCTCGCCAACCTGTTATTCAATAGACAGTCTTTATATTTTATAACCATGTAATCAAAAACAAAAACATGTTTTTTGTGGCGTCAATGCAAAATAAGTACAGGCTGTGAGGAAATGCAATTTGGGTGTAAAGATACATAATTAGCAACTGACAGTAATAGTTTCCTAATGACCAAACCGTTATAGCAGAGACATACGAAGGTCTACAAACACAGCTCAATAAAGTCTGCGAAACGGCACAAACGTACGACATGAAAATAAATATAGAAAAGACCAAGACAATGGTACATACAGACGCACACATGTACCCAAGCACTGGTTTATGCGTCCTGATATCGCCCAATGGACTACGGTCTGGGGTGGAAAATGGCGCGCATCCGCCAGTAGAAACTAGTGAGACAAACATCTAAGCAACAACAAAAAAGGTGGAAGTGGGAAAGGAAGCAACAAACGTGATGGCTGGTCTGGGTGGACCACAACCTATGTCATGAGGTCGCGGTAAAAAAAGGTTTTGGAAGACAGAACACAGGAAAAGAGAGGAAGGGGCAAACCAAGAAATACCTTTGTGACACAAGCATGCAAAGATATGGCGGTGAAGGCTTATGCTGAGCTGAAGGCGGCCGCAGATGACAGGCAGAAATGGAAAGACAGAATCCTGCACTTGCAAACCAGTTCCAGGACTGAATGATTTGACGATGGGGGGCGGAGCATCAGTGTTGTCATACCTCCCAGCGGTTTTGGTTGGAGACAACCTCAAACAAGGACAGGTTAGCAGTTACCAGGACGTCACGTCAGGGTCAGGCACAATATACTGACAAAGACCACTATCTCTGTTCTATGTAGCGTTCCCTGCATACAGGCTGTTTTCAAAGCAGTCTCGCTGACGAGATGAGGATTGAATCCTACGTAGTAATGAGTATCATGCAGATGAAGCCAAACATAGCACAAGCACACGGAGGACCACAGCCTATCTTCACAACTACACGGAGGACCACAGCCTATCTTCATAGAAAGACTCCGGATGTGAGAAATTCTACTTCAACACGCCAAGTACCGCAATTTTCATGGCGCACAAAATAGTAAATGTACTCATTGTGAGTATTAGACAGCATCAACAAGTACCAAACTACCAACCCCACCAAGTCAACATTCAGGCTCTATACTGATGTGCAGGCTAAGTGTCAGCAGGGAAAGGCTTAGAGGCTGGAAACCCCAGAACCCCGTGTTTGTGGGACAGCTCATCCACACTGTTTGTCTGCAGCTCCATTGCTTTCGATATTGCAGTGAGAGTAGATCCACAAAATGACCAACCTCGGGTGTTCCGCTGAGAGTTGAGTACATGCATTGCTCCAGATTTCCATCTTCTTGCTGTTTCAGCGCTGAGAATACTGACGAGGCATAAGCGACCAGAAGTGAGCGAATAACACATTATCCTGGGGTTCAGAGGAAGAAGGATTCACATTTATAAAGACATGAGAGAGCTAGTCATCCCCGTAGTAAGGTATCACTTGTGTGATTAACTCTTAAACTATTCAGTTCAGTTCAGTTCATCCGTAACCCTACGTTCGTGACACGATCCTCATATGTAACATTTAGGAGTTTTCTACAGCACCGCATTTCCATTGCACGTATTCTGCCCTGGATATCTGCTGTAATGGTCCAGGTCTCGCAGGCATACAGAAGTATTGACAGCAACAAAGAGCGCAGTAGTCTGACTTTTATGCCGAGGGCGAGGCGCTTGTCTCGCCAAAGAGGTTGCAGCCTAGTCAGCGCCGCTGTTGTTTGTGCTATTCTGGCAATTACCTCTGGCTTCGAACCCTCATCGCAGATCAACGATCCAAGATATATGAAACGTTTCACCACCTCAAGTACCTGCCCATTTGCCTCAATGACAGATTGAAAACCTGCAACGTTATTGGTCATGAGTTTTGTTATATCAGCATTCATTTCCATACCAAAACTCAGGGTCGTTCTATCCAATCTACCAATCAACTCCTGGAGTTCCCTCTCTGTGCCTGCCAATAATCAATATCATCAGCAAAGCGGAAGTTGGTGATAAGCCTGTCACCAATTGTAACCGTGCCAACATGTCCTTTTAAGGTCGTCTCCATTATTCTCTCCAAGAAGATATTGAAGAGAGTGGGGGAGAGTATACAACCCTGTCTCACACCCACCGTCGTACGGAACCAATCGCCTAGCGTTCCCTCTACTGAGACAGCGCTTGTCGCCTGCTGATAAAGGTTTGCAATTCCCTCACAATATCACTGTTGAACTTATAATGCCTCATTGTTGACCATAGCGCTGCATGCCCCACTCTGTCAAACGCCTTTCAAAAGTCAATGAAGGCATGGTAGAGTTGTTGTTGATACTCTGAGTACTTCTCATTCAGTAGACGAAGATTAAATATCTGCTCGATGGTACTCCTTCCTGCTCGAAAGCCGCTTGTTCTTCGGCAATGATACTTTCCGCCTGAGGATTAAATCTGTTAAGTAATATCCTCAAAAGAACTTTACTTGGATGACTTATCAGACTATTTGTTCGATAGTTCTGACACACATTTAGGTTTCCCGATTTAGGCAGTGGTATAATGACTGATTTTGTCCAGCAGGTGGACCACACTCCTGTCTGCCAAATTCTATTGCAGATGTAAGTCAGGGTAGTGATTGTCGCCTCACCTCCCACTTGCAGGAGCTCTGCTGGAATATTATCCACACCGACAGCCTTCCCTCTCTTCAGCATATTTACGGCTTCATATACTTCTTCCCTTGTTATCGTTTGATTTTCCTCTACCAGACTCACTGCAGGAGACATTGCCATTCTTGGGTCACCTCGATCTTCATGCTTATATAGCTCCGAACAGTACTCTGTCCAGCACTCACGAATGTCTTGAGCTTCTGTGAGACATTTCCAACTCTTGTCCCGAATCGTCGTATTTCGACTTTGGACAGGTCTTACTAAGTCCTTGACTAATTTATATGCTCCCTTGGCATCATTTCGTCCCAGATTTCATTCGATAACTGCGCACTGAGCCGTTATCCAATCCACCTTGGCCTGTTTCATCTTGGTCTTTACGGATCTATTTATCTCTCTATATCGCTGAATCCCATCTAGTGTATTCTTCGCTCCCTTCAATTAACTATAGTTAAACTTTAAGTTAAAGTTAAACTATAAGTGGGACAAAGTAACAGAAGAATTAATCTATATTTAAGTGAGACAAAGTAACAGAGTAATTAAACTATATTTAAGTGGGACAAAGTAACAGAGCAATTAAACTATATTTAAGTGGGACAAAGTAACAGAGGAATTAAACTATATTTAAGTGGGACAAAGTAACAGAGTAATTAAACTATATTTAAGTGGGACAAAGTAACAGAGGAATTAAAGTATATTTAAGTGGGACATGCATAAGCCTACCTTGTCGAGGTTGGAAAGCTTGCGTGCCCCAATGATCCAAGGAGCTATGCCGGCGGGAGTTTTACTCCTGGCAGGGTCACCCAAGCCGGAGAGGTCTTTGGAGAGGGGCCAGGCAAAATGGCTGAGGAGCAGGTGGAGCCCCATAGGCGTAGCTGCAGAACCCACCGGCGAGTGGTACATGCTCTGGGTGGCACTAATCCATCCCCACTTCATGGGTGAAATGCATTTTTGTCTCATTCTTTACTTTTTGTCCTCCTATCATTTATCCCCATGGATGACGAAGGGATGCAGACCAGCGGACATCACCCCAATCCCCCTTTGTGACGATCTTCCATGTGGCGGGAAATGCCACACATACCCTCACTACAGATGGGCTGGCAAAACTGACAGAAGAATGATGAGATAGCCGATACATATGAATATATGTCTATGGTAGGATGTGACGATCCTGGGAGACCGACACACTGGACTGCCTCCCTTCAGGGATACTCAAAAGATGCATCCATAACTCCCTTCACAATCATGACTGATGACTCTAAGACAATATACTTTAAACGAGATTGGACGTTGTCTCAACAATTAACCCTACCAGACCGCTGTACACAATTTCTGGTAATTTCCTTAACTGCCGCTATACCGCTGGACCTAATTTACGGTACTTTGGGTAGTACGTGAATAAAATGAGTCAGAATCTAAAAATAACCAACCAATCGTGGTCAAACCTCATGATTAGTCAATGCAAATGTCTGCCCCCATGTTTGAATTGAGTTTGTGCGGTTTAACGTGAACAAATTCGGAAAATTGACAATGAAACGAGCGGCTTATGAACCAAGCACTTCAACAGGAAAGCAAAGTAAGTCTAGGCTTATGACAGTCCAACAGGTGATCAATAATTTGGTTGATTCAGACTCTGAGGAGTCAGAATTTAATCAAGAATACTTTTCCAGTTCAAGTGAAACAGACAGTGAGAGCTCGATTGATGAGGAGAATCTTGAACCTTGTAGATCTAGAGCTAGATCGATAGTTAGAGAAGGGGGGCGTGTCCCTCAAACAGCTGATGGGGGAGATCTAGGTGGTGATGAAGGTTGGACAAGGAATTTTGTATCACCAAATACAGATCTGAATTTCAATGAGGATGGAAAAGGCCCAGTGAACATTCCTGGATATTTCACAGAGGAGAGTGAACCGATTGACTTTTCATCCTTGTTTTTGGATGATACTTTCTGGTAAAATTTGACAGAAAACCAACCTCCGGGCATACCAATTGCAAATAGCAAAGCCCAACTCCTACAATGCCAAAAATTTCAAGGATGCCACAGTGGAAGAAATGAAGGCTTTTCTTGGACTGAGGATCTATATAGAATACTTTTGTATAAAGCCCAGCTATCGGGATTATTGGACATATGAGGGCTCTTTGTTGGGTTTACTCCCGGATTTCGAAATGTTATGACTCGAGACAGATTCTTGGCCCTATGCTGGGTGGATTGGCACACAAAGGTGGAATATTGATGCTAGATGCAAGTTAAACCTATTTTCTACAATGTCTCCAAGTTACATCTTATTCTAACCACTTGTTTGCATGTAACTAACATTTTTCTATATCATGTTGGTTTTTTTCTCTTTAATGCTCAGGAGCCCAGGTATGGGGGACAGTTAGGTTCAGGGCCTCAGATCTGGTAGGGTTAAGACATACGTGTGCTTTTGTCCGTGAGGCATTGGGCTGTCAAGAGCTGCCAAATCACATCTAAAGGGATTATATCATCATCATATTTAAGTGAGACAAAGAGACAAACACATACTACGTACTGGATGTGACAGCTGATGCAGGCTCGCTACATGAGCTAGGTCCATAACCTTTCACATTCCAGGCACACACCCGGACATAATATGAGATCCCCTTGACCAGGTGCTTGATTCTATACTCCAGAAGAGACAAATCATCTACGGTTGCTTCCCCTGACGTCGGGATAAAGTTCTCATTGGTGCTCCATTCCACTGCGTGACAAACAAATACACGTACTGGTTATATATTGGGTACTTGTATCTTCATTCCACTGCGTGACAAACAAATACATGTACTGGTTATATATTCGGTACTTGTATCTTCATTCCACTGCGTGACAAACAAATACATGTACTGGTTATATATTCGGTACTTGTATCTTCATTCCACTGCGTGACAAACAAATACATGTACTGGTTATATATTCGGTACTTGTATCTTCATTCCACTGCGTGACAAACAAATACATGTACTGGTTATATATTCGGTACTTGTATCTTCATTAGATTTCATTCATTCCATTCCTTTCACTTATTCCTCTTCTTCTTCGTTTGTTCTCAGACTCCGTTACAAAGCCATGACAAGGGATTTGCAAGTAGCAGGATATTGTCTGTGGAACGGAATGTGTTGTATCATAATTTACAGCTTGACTGCAATATTTGTACCTTTTGGTCCGACACATCCGACTTCAGCTTGTATTTTTGGGTATTTGGTTAGCCTCTTTAATCCCTTCTTCTAGCCAGTCTGGCATGATGCAGTCTGTTATCCAGGATCACGGCGTGGAGGTGTAGACAGCAGCAGCCAGTTTTGGGTTCGCTGACTGCTGCAGCTCATCATCTTGATTCCTACTTTATATATGATACAGGAATCAAATAAAGCTCTAGAAAAAATACCCAATAAATGATTCAGGAATAAGAGAAACTTCTAGGAACATTACTCCATATACAGGAATACAAGAAAGCTCTAGAAACATTATCCTATGTTAAACAGGAATAAAGATAAGCTCATGCACTGCTCGTTGTCTTGATCTCATTAGGTTGAATCATTCCTATGTCTCTTTCTGTCAACTCTTTCTCGTTCCCTTTCCACTTCCCACCAGTGCCAGCTTTGCACCATGTATAAGTTATATATGTAAGTCTGTCATCTTGTGGGAGAAACCTTTAAGCCCTGCATGAAAAGCCATATAGCAATGTCCAAAACGCTTAGCTGACTGCTACCTTTGTTAGAATAACTGATATGGTTGATATAGATCTGCTGTTCTGGTCATGCTGGGGTTCATGACAAGGAAAGAGCTGACATCTTGGCTTCACAGGCTCCCATCATGGGCATGTTAGTAGTGGATAGGAGTTACATATTGAAATCAATCAATGATCCCCTGTTGGATGAGGACACAGAAATAGATGAATCAGCGATCCACATACTGAAAAGCTTCTACATCAAACGAGGTTCGAGCGGAGTGGGGTGCATGAGAGGACAAAGCAGGAGAGTGCACAACCAATGAGCTACAGGGACCATCAGCATCCAGACCCTGCACCATTTGCTGAGAGAGACTGAGCACCTATGAGTATGCCTGGAGTGCAATGATGTGGATTCTTAGAAACAGAAACATAAATTTATGCGAACAACTGATGGTGTACAAAGAAGAAGAATAAATCGACTTACTCAGTGGCTCCTGCTTTTAAGGCCACCATTAGAGCCGGATATGGAGTTTACATAATACGAGGTGTGTTCAAATGAAACCGGACCTAACTGCACCAAGTGAACATATGTATGATGACGTCAATTCTGGTGTAAACAGCACACACCAACCGTCAAGTTTGAAAAATTTCATTATCCTCCAACTCATAGTTTCCTCAGCAGACCGTTTAAAACATGGCAGGTGTGATACGGAATCTGTCCAGAGTTGATCAGCGAGTGGTGATTCGGTTTCTAACAGCTGAATGATGTCGACCAGTTGACATTAATCGCAGAATGCAGGCAGTGTATGATGACAAAAGTGTGTCGAAGACAACAGTGAAAAACAGGACAATGATGTTTAAAGAAGGATGTGAGGTAATGCAACAATATGCCCTTGACCTGGTCTCAGAAGATATTTCGTTAATTCACGTCCTTCTTTAAACATCATTGTGCAGTTCTTCACTGTTGTCTTAGACCCACTTTTGTCCCCTTACACTGTCTGCATTTTGCAATGAATGTCAACTGGTTGACATCCATCTTTTAGAAAAAGAATCACAGTTCGCTATCAATTCTAGACACATTACGTATCACACACGCCATGTTTTCAACGGCCTGCTGAGAAAACTATGAGTTGGAGGATAATGAAATTTTGCAAACTTGATGGTTGGTATGTGCTGTAACGTCATCATGCGCATGTTCACTAATTGCATTTTAGTCTGGTTTCATTTGAACATGCCTCGTAGTATCCAGAGTAATCCATGCCTCATAGTAACTTCATCCCCCGACAGTAGTGAAACTGCTATGGGACAAACCTTTACTTTACTAACTTCATCGCCCAACAGTAGTGATACTACTATGAGGTAAACCTTTACTGTACTAAGAACTTCATTCCCAGACAGTCGTGTAACTGCTATGTGACAAACCTTCACTTTACTAACCTTTGTATTTTGTGACGACTGCTCCATTATGACTTTGGGGCTCTGCAAAGCTGACCAGCAGGGAAGAGATGCTGGTTACCTCAAGTCTGACATTAGTTGGAGGTTCAGGTGGTCCTAGGTAAGTTAAAAACATGACTTTCATTTCATGAGTTTAGTAAAGTAATAGGTAAAATGTGACTTAAATTTCATGAAATTGGTTCAGGAGTAGGTAAAAACATGATTTTAACTGCACGAGTTTCATTCCTAGAAAAGTTTAAACATGACTTTCATTGCTTGAATTTCATGCAGGAGTAGGTAAAAACATGACTTTCATTGCTTGAGTTTCATCCAGGAGTAGGTAAAAACATGATTTTAACTGCACGAGTTTCATTCCTAGAAAAGTTTAAACATGACTTTCATTGCTTGAATTTCATGCAGGAGTAGGTAAAAACATGACTTTCATTGCTTGAGTTTCATCCAGGAGTAGGTAAAAACATGATTTTAACTGCACAAGTTTCATTCCAAGAAAAGGTGAAACATGACTTTCATTGCTTGAATTTCGCATAGGTGTAGGTAAAAATATGATTTTCATTGCTAGAGTTTCATCCAGGAGTAGGTAAAAACATGATAAAACATAGCTTTTAGAGCAAGGTAATGTAAATGAAACTGGTTGTATACAGACTCTGCAGAGTCTTCTAAACCAGTATAAAGACGTTAAGATGAGTTAAGTTAAGTTATGACTTTCATTGCTTGAGTTTGGTTTAGGTACAAATACAGACATAAATATAATTTTCATTATGTTAAGCTGATTTTATATTTATAGTTGTATCTACTGATCCTAAAATTGTATAATTTCATGTCTGTGACTCGAAACAAAATTCCCCATCTAAGCTGTGTGCACCGCATTTTTAGACAATATCTTATATGCACTGTAATGACAGAAACAGATAAATGATTAAAGGAAGCACAGTGGATTCACACAAAGACAAAAAAGAATGTACATTGCATCAACATACATATCCTATAGGATGTGCACTGCATCAACAGAAAATAAAGGAGGCACACTGCACACACAGACAGACAATACAGGATGCACACTACACACACAGACAGACAATACAGGATGCATACTACACACACAGACAGACAATACAGGATGCGCACTACACACACAGACACAATAAAGGATATGCACTACATTGACATACAATAAAGGATGCGCACTGCACACACAGACAAACAATACAGGATGCTCATTAGATTGACAGACAATCAATAAAGGATGCACACTGCATTGACAGACAATACAGGGTGCTCACTCCACACACATACAATAAAAGATGCACACACAGGCATACAATTAAAGATACACACACAGACAGACAATAAAAGATGCACACACAGACAGTAACCAAAGTGCACTGCACACACATACAGACAATAAAGGATGTTCACTGCATTGACAGACCCTAAAAGATGTGCACTGCATCGACAGACAATTATATACCTGTCAGGGAAAGAACTAACTTTACTTAACTTTTTTATACTGTTTTAGAAGACTCTGCAGAGTCTGTAAACTACCACAACTGTAACACTCACTTGCGTGATCGTATCCAGCTTTTATTCGTTTCAGAAGTCGATGTCGGAATTCCCAGTGTCCCAGCTGCTTTTCATTGTCCTGTGAATAAAAATGATCTTTTTTCAAACTTACACGTAAAAGAGATTAATTATATGGGCTGGCATGACAAACATCCACACAACTCTGTGCAAATTGCATTTTAGATGGACTGGCCATGTTGTCCCCATGAATCACGGGAAACGAGATAGCTAACGCTTTGGCAAAAGATGGTAGCAAAAAGGCACAATTCAATCATTGAATACCATACAGAAAAATCAAGAACTTCATCAGAAATCAGTATATACACCAAAGGAGAGAAGACAGAAACATAAGCAGTACACCAGACCGAATTCACCAACTAAAAAAAAAAATCAACAAACTACCTTATTTTGTCTGAGAACTGGACACTGCATACTACTAGAACATCTATACCGACTGAAGATCTCACACACTGATGAGTGCCCATGTGGAACAGGATGCCAGAACCCTGAGCATATTCTACAAGAATGCCCAATCTATAGGGAAATGAGATACCAGACCTGGCCAGAGGGTGCGGAGCTGAGACAAAAGCTGTGGGGCAGCCGCTTCAACCTGGTGAAGACTACAGATTTCATCATGGTGACTGGTCGCCAGATATAGCATGACCAAAAGATTCTGAACGCAAAGAAGAAGAAAAAGGCGAACTCGCGGTGGCCAAATAAAACATTACAAAGACACTCTGAAAGCCTCAATGAAGAACTGCGACATTGACCCTGATAATTTGGAGAACATTGCTGCTGATCGCTCTGCCTGGCGTAGCGAAATCTCTGCTGGCACGGCGCATATGGGGCCGACAAGAACCAAAGAAGCTGCACGGAGACGAGCGACACGAAAGACATGAGACGAACTGCCTCCATCTGACGGTCAGACAGTGTTTCTCTGCCCTCAGTGTGACAGACGCTTTCGGGCTAGGACTGGCTTGATCAGCTACCTACGAACCGACAATAGGACTGACAGATGACAATGTGGTCCTTTTCGGGGACGACGGACAAACAACACGTATGCAGTGAGTCTCCACTTGTGAGTGATGTGTCTTGGGCATGTTCCTAGTCGGGGGGCGACGGACAAACAACACGTATGCAGTGAGTCTCCACTTGTGAGTGATGTGTCTTGGGCATGTTCCTAGTCGGGGGGGGGGGGGGGGGGGGGGGGGGGGGGGACGGACAAACAACACGTATGCAGTGAGTCTCCACTTGTGAGTGATGTGTCTTGGGCATGTTCCTAGTCGGGGGGCGACGAATCCTCTTTCGGGCGGTGTGTGATTCATCGCTGGTCCGTGTGAGGTTGTTTTGGCATCGCCTCATGCCACTGCCTCATGCCAGCGCGTCTTGATACTGCCTCATGAACAAATTCACGCCATTTTTGTCTGCCCAGCGCCATAATTTATGTGTCCTCAAGGGACTTTTCTGTCCACTTCCGAATATCATCTGCCTAGCGTTTCTTGGGGCGGCCTCTATCTCTCTTGCCGGAGACTGTGCCTCTGAGTATTTTGTTTGGTAGCCCATTTGATCGTGGTACATGGCCGTACCATTGAAGCTTGCGTGTCTTTACCACTGGAACGAGGTCTTGACAAGGTCCAACAGACAGTGTGATTGTGTTTCGTATGTTAACGTTTGTGACACGATCCCTGTAGGTTATTCCAAGGATCCGTCTAAAGCATCTCTTCTCCATCGCCTGAGTGTTTAGGTCTGTTTTTTGTACTCTTACCTTGGGGACTCCAGAACAGAGCCTGTCTTGTAACACTATCAGCAGTTTTCAGTAATGAGGGCCATATCCAACGCCAGCACCTTCACCTTGTTTCATGCCTGACAGAAATATGTCCGCTTCTTATGAATAAATATGTCCACGGTGACTATCATAACATTTTAATCCCTCTCTTCGGTGCAGAAACCTATTGAGGAAAGCTTGAACCTTTATTATTGTAGCTTTCGTTGTTACCCGCTTTACAGAACTACGTAATAAGACGGGCATTACACAGAAGCAGATATGTATTTTTGCGCTGGACTTCATTTCTTTTTATTTCCCCAAATTTCTTATTGCAACGAAAGCTCCTCTCGCCATTTGTATTCTTAATATGATATCTTTGTCCGCAAAATCTGAATATACAATCTCTTCTCACGGTGAAGTAAAATCAAAGCCGTCCGACCATATTGTTTAGTCAGACATGACGAAGCATAAGGATTCTAGATTAGAATTGTTCTCTAAATGAAAACAGCACATTTTGAGTGATTTGATGTTTGAAGTCTCTCTCTCTTTCGCACACACACTCACTCACCGTACACCGCCCCCCCCCCCCCCCCCCCCCCCCCCCCCAATGTCTGGCGGATCGCAGAGTGCTACAGATATTTGCACCGGTTTATGAGAACTTCAGTTTACTTCTGGAATCACGATATTCTTGCTTGGGCATTGGCCCCCAACTTGGGTCCATGACAAGAACCGTGGGTGCCCACAATGTATTAAAGAGATGTATTAAGAAACAAAAACAATATGATAAAATACAGAATATCTGGTTGTTCAAGAAGGTCGATCATAAAATGCAGATAATCTGAATATAGTAAATAATTTTGTTCAGATGGTTTTAACATATGGTCCGCTGACCCCTGGTCGGCCCGGTCTCATGGGATACGCGAAGGCCTGAAGAAATATGAGCTTTTACATGTAAACTTTTGGCTCAGTCGCCTGGAGTACTCCAGTCCACCTTCATCAGCACGCTCGGGATGTGAGGAAAGCTACTACAACCCACCACTTAACGTCCTTTTTAGGGCGCACAAAAGAGTAACCTACTCATTGTGAGAATTCACAAACAACAACAACAAAAGATAAATAAAAGGTGAAGGTAATCCCATAGCAGACACTGCCGTCGGGGGTGAAGTGTTAGAGCCTTAATTGTACTAAGTCACAGCTTTGTGAGGTGGGGTGGACAGTTCCCGTCCTCGTCGTCTTCAGAAAGATATATATATATATATAATAGACAGGCAAACCATGTGAACACTATAAACGTTTATTAACATGTTATTTGTGGTTAGCTGCTGATAATACGTTCCTAGATTGTGTAAATATGGATAAATAATGAACATAAATTAGTAGTGTGGGTTGCAGATTCAAATTGGACAGAGATATATGTCGTATTTTAATTTGAAATTTCTTGTTTATTAAAAACATTTGGCATTAACATTTTCAATTGCAGACAATGTTTACTATTGTAAACAGACAGACATTGACTGATCATTGACTGATGCTTCATCCGCACAAACACAACACAAAGATAAAAATCTCGACCAATGTATCGACAACCCCAGCCTCATCGATAAAATATATCCCATAATTAGCACAGCGCCACTCCACATTCGAAGAAGCGTCGCAGCAGAAATGGAACGAAAAAAACAGGAACACGACCCAAGACACCCAAATGTTTGGACATCAGGTACAAAGCACAATACTCAAATCCAGACATAGTTTCCTAAAATCAACACAGCCCATACAGATAACCCTGAATGTCGCCGTATCGAGAGATGGCACGAATTGATGCAGGCCCCAGAAATGGAACTTCGGGAGGAACCTGCCCCCGGACATCATCTACCATACACAACATGGAAGTCGCTGAACAAATTCCGAACTGGTGTATCTCGGTGTAAGAGGAATACGAAACGATGGGGATTCACAGATAACGTCACATTTGATTGTGACGCAAATACAGGACCCAGACCACCAGATGACCTGCCCCAACCTCCAAGAAACGTGCAAATGGGTGCGACATCCTGGAGACAAACAACAAGGCAATCCATGTTGCTGAATAAAGTAAAGATCCCGTCACGCCATGCGGCACATATGAAATATGGTGTTGGGATCTTATTATTTTGTAACCAACGGCACATAGTGGATGATGTGGTCAGCAACACGCCGGCCGCCTTTACTTCCCAGATTTTTCTGGTACCCAATTTCTGTGGGTGGGTCGACCACAGGGACCGGTTTGTGATCAGAACCCCCCCCCCCCCCCCCCCCCCCCCAACTGACTTCAATGACTTCTGCATAATAATATTTTGAGGTTCAGCTTAGTTCAAGTGCCATTTCCGCGTTGAATGTCCGCTGTAATAGATCTTCAGTGTACTCTGGCCATAATGGTGCAATCGGGCAGGCTTTTTCCAGCCTATCTCTTGATGTTATCCATTCACTTAACACGTTGCCTGCCTCTTAAATGACCGCCTTCCACTCTACCCTCTAGTATGGTCTTTAAAAAAAACATAAAAAAGGTGCGACATGCTGGAGGCAAATAAGAAGGCAATCCATGTCGCTGAATATTGGGTGCATACTGTATAACGTGGTACTTGGACAGCGGGAGTAAGTATTTTGACAACACAAGAGCAACTGCTTCTAATGTCATTAAATGAAAAAAAACACACACTAGTGACGTGTTTACCATACGCTGTAATATTCCCAACTGGGACCCGGATACGCTAATCATCAAAGTCAAATTTGTATAATTGGATTACTTGTGGTCTAGACCTGCTATTCGAGATTACGGTTCCCACCTTCGTCTAATCCGATAAAAGTATTCCGGGAAAAGTGCCTAAACAATTAATATCGGCTTATCTGAAGGGCTGCGTACTGGGGACTAATTAACATGCGGGCTGTTTAGCTCGAGCGTTTGGCTTTGATATGGAAAGGTAACTGCACCTCCAGTTGGCCACGGAGGTGCAGAATTGAATGGTCTCGCCGCTCATTTGAATATAAATCATTCTTTTGAACTGCATTCACCCACGGCCATCTTGATAATATTATTATCAAGATGGCCGTTATTCACCCGGGGTCACAAGGAAACGAGAAATACTATGTCATAAAAAGCGTAAGCGGTATGTCTGTCCCGGCTAACTAACCAAACTACGATTAACATTAGCTCGAGCGACACCTCACAAATAATTAGTGAGTACCTTTCGGGTTTTCCCTATCGCAACCGATAGTGGCGACACCATAAACGGGTTTCTTGTCTTGATGTCACTTGCGCTGTATTGGGATTATAGTGAGAGGGACTGCGCTGTCATCAACAACACTCTCTCGTCCTGAGCTGCCTTGGACTACTGGCAAGACTATCAGCTGAGACAACTAGAAATAACTCAGGATGCAGGCAGCAGCTCGAGTGATCGATATCTACAGCTTCATACGAGTATCGAACAGCTATTACTGATGTTGGGTGAAGTGCAGTGCTACAGTAGAACAGTAACATAGCTTAACCAACGTGTCTAACTACGAGGCGTCTTCAAATGAAACCGGACAAAACTACAAGTGAACATACATAAGTTGCGGATGATGACGTCATTTCTGGTAGAAACGGCACGTACCAACCGTCAAGTTTGCAAAATTTCATTGTCCTCTGACTCATAGTTTCCTCAGCAGACCTTTGAAAACACGGCGGGTGTGATTCGGAATTCGTCCAGAGTTGATCAGCGAGCGATGATTCGGGCGGTGACAACGATGTTTAAAGAACGCTATGAGTAAACGCAACAATATGCGCCTGACCTGGTCTCGGAAGATCTTTCGTTAACTCACGTCCTCCTTTAAACATCGCTGTCCAGCTATTCACTGTTGTCTTCGACACACTTTTGTCCCCATACACTGCCTGCATTATGCGATGAATGTCAACTAGTCGACATCCTTCAGCTGTTAGAAACAGAATCACTGCTCACTGATCAACTCTGGACGGATTTCATATCACACCCGCCACGTTTTCAAAGATCTGCAGAGGAAGCTATGAGTCGGAGGATAATTAAATTTTGCAAACTTGACGGTTGTTATAGTGACGTCATCATGCGCATCGTACATATGTTCACTTATTGCAGTTTGGTCCGGTTTCATTTGAAGACGCCTCGTAGAATGCATTAATACTAGTGGACAAAAAAAACCCACTAACGTTTCAATGCATACAGGAAAGAAACACAAATAAAGACAGGTGTATTGAAAAACTAAATACCAACTGGTTCACCTCGAGGTCTGCTCTACCGTTGCCCCATTATCTGCAATTTCTAGAGAGATCTAGAGGGAGCCTGGTAGAACAGTGGTTAGCGCGCTAGCTTCGCATCTGAGTGGTCCTGGGTTCATTCCCCAGTTGAGGCGGTAATGTTTTGTCAGACCGCAATGGCTCCCGGGTACCGTTTCAGTCCGGGAAGTAAAAGCGGCGAGGGAGAGGGGATGGCTGCCGCCCTCATATAGCCGATCCTTAGAAATGTGAGATCGCTAAGACCTCACACCCCTACGGCAGTAATGCTATGGGTTACTTTACTTACTAGAGAGAAAGATCACATGTGAGATCAGATGCTTCCGGAAAACCATCAACGTAACTAGGAGAGACAGAATGTGGAATGAAGATGTGCGAAGCATAGTTGAAGAAAGATGCACCGAATCTATTGATGGGGATAAAATCAAGTGGTTCGGTCACCTAATGAGAATGCTGCCTGGCCAACTACACATGTGCGTCTATAACACACGGCGATCATATTTTCGAAAACCGTGGCAAACTGAGAACCAGATGGATAGGAAATATTGCGGATATTCTAAATCGTCACCAGATGGCCGCTACTTCCGCGACGAGACAGAAAGCTACTGCTTCTTACGGCACAAGTTGACAGGACAGGACAGGACAGGACAGGACAGGACAGGACAGGACAGGACAGGACAGGACAGGACAGGACAGGACAGGACAGGACAGGACAGGACAGGACAGGACAGGACAGGACAGGACAGGACAGGACAGGACAGGACAGGACAGGACAGGACAGGACAGGACAGGACAAGACAAGACAAGACAAGACAAGACAAGACAAGACAAGACAAGACAAGACAAGACAAGACAAGACAAGACAAGACAAGACAAGACAAGACAAGACAAGACAAGACAAGACAAGACAAGACAAGACAAGACAAGACAAGACAAGACAAGACAAGACAAGACAAGACAAGACAAGTTGTAGAGCAAATTGTTGAATTAGTAGCTTTACTTACCCTAAGCTGGGTGGGCGAAAAGCTGGAGTTTCCTGCCGAGCCATTCAGCACGGCAGCAGTTAGGTCAATAACTCTTTTCTCAGCCTCTGTTACTAAAGACTCCAGTCTCTGAAGTCTACATTCCCCCCTTTGAACTGTTCAATAGAACAAAAGAGACCACATTACGTACAGCCTTATGTAATCACGAAGGGCATGTCTTGTGGAATGTGGGAAAAGGGGGTGGGGGTGGGGTGGGGCGAAGATTTCTAACTAAGTAAGTAACTAACTAGCTAACATTAACAAAAGTATGACTCACAGACTGGACTCTCCTTGGCGCCTTTAGCAAGTAGCATCTTGGCCATGGGAATGTTATTGGTCATCACAGCAATGTCAAGGACAGTCAGATTCTCTCCATTGACGCTGTATGGAAGAAATGGAGCGCACGAGAAGATTAGTTGGGAGAAGATCGTTTATTATTGTGCGAGTTTAATGAATAGACAGATTCTGTACACAATGCAAGTTAATGGTCAAATACATATTGAACATAACATTAACAACGATGATGAACAAAGTGTGATCACTGTGTTTTTCTTCAGTATATTTCTATATTTGTCCTTATCTACCACCCTCACTGCTTCTCTTTTCTGACCGGGATATTTTATTCCGTCATCTATCTATCCTTCACTACGATCCTTCAACTCCATTGTTATATCCGGATCATCCCATTGTCACGCACAAACGGGACAAAAACCAGAGAGACGTGTTGGTTAGCAGCGCATGCGCACCAGCCCCCCTCCTTAAGCATCCGGACACCATACCATGCAAGAGTTTACATTGGTTGTGTTACTTGCACTCGCGTTATCCAAACACACTGTCACCTTGCCTAAATCCAAGTTCTACATCAGAGAGAGCTTCACTTGCAAGTCCCGCAACCTCATTTATTCATCATTTGTCACCAGTGTGGTGTGGCATACATTCAGAAGACGCGTTTAGTTCTGCGTGCAAGCTTCCGGCAACAACTCTTGTGACACCATACCAGTGGCAACCTGAGAAGCTAGTCCGGTCAGACACAACATACTGACCAGGACGTCGTCGCTTCAGGGTCAGGCAAAATATACTGACCAAGACCACTAACTTTCTTCCACCCTGCATTCCATGGGAACAGGCTGTTTTCGAGGCAGTTTGGCCGAGGAAACGTGGATCGATGTGATCCCCGTAGGAGGACCCCTGTCCACCTCCTTCATCATCAGCACGCACGGGATATGATGGAAGCTACTACAACCCGCCACTTAACGCCATTTTCAGGGCGCACAAAAGTAACCTTACTCATTGTGGGTATTAAACAACAGAAATAACACAACCAGGCTTGTTCCCCAATTGCCAACCACTTCAGTGACCCTGGGCACCGAGGTAAGGTCTTACAGGCATAATCTCTTGCTCCTTCGATGACCGACATCGATTTGAACCTACAAATAAACTGATCTGTCGCATGACATTACCATTGTCCATACCTTTATCCAGGTTTTATATATTATTACCATTCTCTCTGCCACCTTCTGCCTTTCTTCTTTTTCTACAAGTAGTTGGCTGCTTTACGTTTACACACATCATAATCTGGCCATTCCCAAATACTGGCTTATCCGGTCTCCTACTTCTCCTTACGCAATCCTGGCCAGTCACTTCCGCTTGCTTGTTACCTCCCCATGGTATATAAACTCCCTTACGTTCCAACTAGCAGAAGACCAGTGACGAGTTCTTATGTACTATCCAGCTAAGTACCTTTCGTAGTCTTAGTCGACCTGTACTTCTACAGAGAGCAGCGTAGCGCAGTGGTTAGCGCGCTGGCTTTGCATCTGAGTGGTCCTGGGTTCATTCCCCAGTTGAGGCGGTAATGTTGTTTTTCAGTCCGCAACGGAACCTGGGTCGATCCAGCCTTAAATGGGTACCGGTTCTGTCCGGGAAGTAAAAGCGGCGAGGGAGAGGAGTTATAGCCGATCCTTTTAAATGTGAGATCACTAACACCTCACCCCCCTACGGCAGTAATGCTATGGGTTACTTGACTTGACTTGACTTACTTCTACAGAAATGCATCTGTGCATGTCCCAGATCTGGCGTGAACTGGATGTAGCCGGGACGAGGATTTCCTGTTTAGCGGGCTAGGCTAAACCGCGCTAGGCGGAGTCAAATGCTCTTACCAAGTCCAAAGAACGAACATTACAAAGAACATGTAAGGTCATCTTCTGTCTTACTAAGTCCAAAGAACGAACATTACACAGAACATGTAAGGTGATCTTCTGTCTTACCAAGTCCAAAGAACGAACATTACAAAGAAAATGTAAGGCTCATCTTGTCTTACCAAGTCCAAAAAACAAACATTAGAAAGAAAATGTAAGGTCATCTTCTGTCTTACCAAGTCCAAATAACAAACATTACAAAGAAAATGTAAGGTCATCTTCTGTCTTACCAAGTCCAAAAAACGAAGATTACAATAAAAATGTAAAGTCATCTTCTGTCTTACGAAGTCCAAAGAACGAACATTACAAAGACAATGTAAGGGTATCTTCTGTCTTACCAAGTCCAAAGAACGAACATTACAAAAACCATAAACGTATCTTACCTGTTGATGTCCACTGACCAGTTGTCTACAATCCCTCTGGCAAGGTCAAGGTCCTGCTGCTCGACAGCATCAAACAAAGCTGGTATAAAGCGAAGGTCATTATTTATCCATTATCAAATAAGAATAATTAATACATTGTCAGTTCTTAGGAACAGAACAGAACTGACTTCACTGCACTCTGGGTATACCCATGGGTGCTCAGTCTAAGAAAATGGCGACAGGTGTGGATAATGGTGGTTCCTGTAGCTGGTTCGTTGTACACTCAGCGCCAACGTCTTTTGATTGAACAATTCTGAGGTATAGACTCATCTATAGCAGTGTCATCGTCCATCAGGCGGTCAATAATCCCTCCTGTCCGTATCTAAAAGATCCATTCTTTTCTTCTTCTCCGGCGTTCGTTCTCAATCTCCCAATATCAAGCCATGAACAGGGCTTTGCAAATAGCAGGATGTAGTCTGGAGAACGGGATGCGGTGTGTGCACCTTTCGGTCCGACACATCAGTCTTCGGCAGGAGAGCGGCACATATTGGACACTTGTGAATCGATGATGTCACATCCACCATTGAGCGAAGCCCTAGCAAGAATGAGACAGAAAGAAAGGATGATAAAAGTTTGGGTGCGTTTTATATGTGGTGCTACCGAGGCATGGACAGAGGGAGTCAGAGAGAAAGAAGATCCACCACAATGTCCTGACTGAGGTAGGCGCACAATGAAATGCTGAAAATGATACAGACAAGAAGATTGAGTTGTCTGGGACACAATATTCTAAATGAAAGTCTTCTACAGAGGATACTAGTGGGCATGGTCCAGAGGAAACGAGAAAGGAGATGTCCAAGACCTCCCTTTACATCTCAGACATGATGAAATGACGAGAGTTGCAAAGTATAGAGGTAAGATAGAAAGACATACTCAGACAACCTTACAACCAGTATTAGAACTGATCAAGCAGAGGATGTGGTCAAATAGAGAGACCTGTTCCGATATCCTTACAACCATTATTTGGACTGACCAACTAGAGGATAGGGTCAAATAGAGGGACATACTCAGACAACCTTACAGCCAGTCTCATGACTGATCAAACAGACGATGATGATTAACAGAGCGATACGAATTAAAAACATATAGCCCAACAACCAACAATTGTGCATTTGCAAACTCAATTACTTTTAGCAGATAGGATGTCCTAGAACACAGATCAAAAAGCCCAGTTCCAAAATATCGTGTCTACTTGGACGTTTATAGATCATTTCTACTTGACGTGTAAAGATCATTCCTGCCTGGACGTATATAGAGCTTTACTACTACGCGATTGTGTATAGACCTTTCCTACCTACCATCTATAGATATTTCCTACTTTGATGTGTATAGAACTACACCGACGAGTATAGAACTCAACTAATTGGACGTGTGAAGAGCTCGACTACCAGGACGTGTGGAGAGCTCGACTACCTGGACGTGTGGAAAGCTCGAATACCTGGACGAGTACAGAGCCCAAAAACTTTGACGAGTGAAGAGCTCGACGACCTGGACGTGTGGAAAGCTCGACTACCTGGACGTGTGGAGAGCTCGACTACCTGGACGTGTGGAGAGCTCGACTACCTGGACGTGTGGAGAGCTCGACTACCTGGACGTGTGGAGAGCTCGACTACCTGGACGTGTGGAGAGCTCGACTACCTGGACGTGTAGAGAGCTCGACTACCTGGATGAGTGAAGAGCTCGACTACCTGGACGTGTAAAGAGCTCGACTACCTGGACGTATGGAGAGCTCGACTACCTGGACGTGTGGAGAGCTCGACAACCTGGACGTGTGGAGAACTCGACTACCTGGACGTGTGGAGAACTCGACTACCTGGACGTGTGGAGAGCTCGACTACCTGGACGTGTGGAGAGCTCGACTACCTGGACGTGTGGAGAGCTCGACTACCTGGACGTGTGGAGAGCTCGACTACCTGGACGTGTGGAGAGCTCGACTACCTGGACGTGTAGAGAGCTCGACTACCTGGACGAGTGAAGAGCTCGACTACCTGGACGTGTAAAGAGCTCGACTACCTGGACGTATGGAGAGCTCGACTATCTGGACGTATGGAGAGCTCAACTACCTGGACGTGTGGAGAGCTCCACTACCTGGACAAGTGAAGAGCTCGACTAACTGGACGTGTGGAGAGCTCGTCTACCTGGACGTTTGGAGAGCTCGACTACCTGGACGTGTGGAGAGCTCGACTACCTGGACGTGTGGAGAGCTCGACTACCTGGACGTGTGGAGAGCTCGACTACCTGGACGTGTGGAGAGCTCGACTACCTGGACGTGTGGAGAGCTCGACTACCTGGACGTGTCTAGAGCTCGACTACCTGGACGTGTGGAGAGCTCGACTACCTGGACGTGTGAAGATCTCGACTACCTGGACGAGTGAAGAGCTCGACTACCTGGACGAGTGAAGAGCTCGACTACCTAGACGCGTGGAGAGGTTTAGTCTGTTATGTGGCATTTCTTTTAAAGTTTCGATAGTCTTCTTGAATGTTTTATTTTTGGCTTTGATTTTACAAATATGAGTTCGGATGGTGTGTCCGTTATGGGAATGTGGAGCTTTTCCGTACCCAGGGCGGCAAATTTTCCACACCTGTCAGTGGGTCATGCCCCCACCCTGCTGGCACAATTTCTCACACCTATCAGTAGGACACGTCCTCACCGTTCTGACCTAATTATCCCCACCTATCAGTACGCCATGCCCTCACCATTCTGACCTATCTATACCCACCTATTAGTAGGCCATGCCTTAACCCTTCTGACCTAATTATCCCCACCTATCAGTAGACCACGTCCTCACCCTTCTGACCTAATTATCCCAACCTATCATCAGGCCATGCCCTCACCCTTCTGACCTATTTATCCCTACCTATCAGTAGGCCATGCCCTCACCCTTCTGACCTAATTATCCCCACCTATCAGTAGGCCATGCTCTCATCCTTCCGACCTAATTATCCCCACCTATCAGTAGACCACGTTCTCACCCTTCTGACCTAATAATCCCAACCTATCATCAGGCCATGCCCTCACCCTTCTGACCTAATTATCCTCACCTATCAGTACGCCATGCCCTCACCATTCTGACCTAATTATCCTCACCTATTAGTAGGCCATGCCCTCACCATTCTGACCTATTAATCCCCACCTATTAGTAGGCCATGCCCTCACCCTTCTGGCCTAATTATCCCCACATATCAGTACGTGATGCCCTCACCCTTCTGACCTATTTATCTCCACCTATCAGTAGGACATGCCCTCACCCTTCTGACCTAATTATCCCCACCTATCAGTAGGCCATGCCCTCACCCTTTTTACCTAATTATCCCCACCTATCAATAGGTCATGACCTCACCTACTGACCTAATTATCCCCATCTATCAGTAGGTCATGACCTCACCTACTAATTATCCCCACCTATTAGTGGATCATGCACCACTCTGCAGGGCCTGATTTTCAACACCTATCAATGGGAAATGCCCCCACCCTGCTGGTTAAATTTCTCTCACCTTTGAGTGGGTCATGTCCCCACCCTGCTGGCACAATTTTTCACATCTATCAGTAGGTAATGCCCCCACCTTGCTGGACCCGATTGTCCCCACCTACCAGTGGGTCATGCCCCCACCGTGCTGGCAAAATTTCTCACACCTACCAGGACATGCTCCTCTGGAATGTTTAAGAAGTATCGCTCAAACATTATATTCTTCGCTGCCACTGAAACTGATTTTCTTGCAGAGGTGTCGTCTTTACAATCATTTCACGCGAGAATGTTGCTAGCTTCATGCAAAACCTTCTTTAGTGACTTCTAACGACATACTTTCCAGGTTACAGTTGTTCTACTATTTCCACGCCGGATACCAATCGGGTACCTTTGCCAACAGTTTGTAGTCAAAATGAACCACTTCTTTCAGTAGTAAAATGGAGAATACCTTCACAGGTTGGGCATGCAACGAGATATGACTCCATCTACAAAATAATATGCAGGGAACAGTTGAAGGAAGCGAGGAGGACTAAGAAAGCCCTGGATTGATATCGTCAGATAATAGCCAGGAAGTGCTTTGTCCACACTCATTAACAGGACTGAGGGCAGAGAACTACGGAGGACTTTGTGTGTTGTTCCTAACGTGGCTCCCTTACGATTCGAACGGGTTAAACGAGTATTGATTGACTGACTGCTGCAATTAATAAACTTAGTAAACTGGTGTTTATTCACGATGTAGGGGAAACCAGACGCTAGTCTAGTCAGGAACAATATAGTGTACATGACGTCGTGTCAGGGACAATACACTGACCAAGACCATTATCTATCTTCCATGTACCGTTCCATGGAAACAGACTGTTTTCAAGGCAGTCTCGCTCGCTGGCGAGATGTGGATCTAATGATCATCGTAGTATTAAACGTTACGCAGATGAAGCCATGCATAGCAGAACCGCCTGGGGGACCATGATCAACCTTCATCAGCACGCTCAGGATGTGAGGAAAGCTACTGCAACCCGTCACTTAGCCCGCTTCCTAGGGCGCACAAAAGATCAAGCGTACTCCCTGTATGCATTCAACAACAACAACAACAACGACAACAACAACAACAACAACATCCTTTAGAATGTCAGATAATTCTAATTTTTCACAATTTTCATTTTCCATAATTCACATATTCTATAAGGATAACAATCTTCTTTTATAAAAATTTTCTTGGCAAAAAAAATTGTAGAAATAAACAGAAATACAGCTGTAGAAATGAACAGAAATACAGCCGTAGAAATGAACAGAAATACAGCTGTAGAAATATCTTACCCAGACTGTCAAATATCACGCGCTTGTCTTTATCCGATTTTCGTTTACCAGACATTTGACCATCAGGAACGTCGATACTAGAACTCTTCTTTCTCTGAGAGCCTAAGAACGTGAATATAAAAAAATGAAATAAAATGACCTATAGCAGAAACTGCCTTCGTTCGGGGATGAAGTGTTAGAGGAGGTATTATTTTATATCACATCAAATCGGACGCCTAAATACTCTGCCGTGAAATAAGAGTGAAAAAGTCGGAGATTCTCATCCTTCAAATACATTCATCGTAACCTTGTAAACGTCTTCTTCTTCTTCATCGATCAGCTGATGCTATGCTTTTAGTCCGGTGAGGTTCACGAAGGAAACTGCGTTACAGGTCTTCACCGGTCCCCCACAGCTTTTCCAGCATGGTCGCTCCCCCAGGCCAGACTGCCTCTCTTTGGTCTGCATAGGTAGGGCAGTCCTGCAAAAAATGTTCTGGTGTTTGCTTGGATGCTACACAACCGCATGTAGCAGTATCTATGAGACTCATTCTGTGGAGGTGGGCCTTGAGTCTACAATGTCCCGTTCTAAGTCCGAATATCTTTGTCTGCCGATCTCTTTCACGTTTGTATATGCTGTCATTTTCTGGCTTGTATTCTTTGTGCTGGTCTCTCCATTCTGTCTTCACGGATCGTTTGATGAGTGTTTTTGCTTCTTTATAGCTCTGTGGATGGATAATCTGCAAGCCGCCACTTCCGTCTTTTGTGAGCTCATCTGCTTTCTCATTTCTAGGGATCCTACAGTGGGCCGGAATCCATTGTATGACTAAATCTGTTTTTTTTTTAGACAGCAATCCTATGTTGTATTTCATTTCATGTGACGTACGAAGAGTCAAAACGGCTTATCAAAGCCAGATACATGACCAAATGGGAAACCGAACATACTGGTTACACCAAAAACGATGCCTATTACCAGTTGAACCGAAGAGAGCAGGTCGTCGTCTTCAGACTTCGTACTGGCCACAACAGACTGAGGTACCACCTATTCAACAAATTGAAGATAGGGTGTACCGACGAATGCCCGTGAGGTACTGATAAAATGACCGCTGAACATCTGCTGCAGAACTGCCCGACATACGAGGATCAGAGAGAGCAGATGTGGCCATCACCAGTGGAACTGCAAGACAAGCTCTATGGCAGTGGCGACAGCCTCAGGATGACCGCCGCTTTTTTCGAAAAAATAATGGTTACTGTCTGACTGCGTACGCAGAAGAAGAAGAATTTCATTTCATGTGAGAGTCTATCTTGTTTGGGGCTTGAGATGGCTTGGAGTACACTCCTGGAGTCTGTTAGAATGACCGTTTTCATTGTTAGTTATAACCTTCTAAGCAAAACAAGCACATCAGTAAATCAGTGGCTACTCACCTGTTAAGAGTCGAAAATCCCTCATTTTGGGGCTATATCCATGGTCACCCTCTCTGTTGCTGAGGTATGCAGGGGCGCTTGGCGAGGCCGGTAGTCCCGTTACCGCGTCCATTGAGCTTTCATCAGGCGTGGACGAGAATAATATCTGGGCACGTGCATCTCCCCTAGGAAAACATATACATTTAGATATATTATGTGTTTCTCTAACGGGTAGGTTTCACAAGCCTAATCAATCAATCAATCAATCAATCAATCAAAGCCACTCAGTCCTCTCAGTACATATAAAATTGAACAGATCACGCAAATGCGAAAGATTGGGAAGGAAGACTAACGTCTGATCAGACATGTTAGGTTTAGGCAAAAATATACTGATCAGATATGTTAGTCAGGTTCAGGCAAAACATACTGGCCAATACCCTCACCTTGGCTTCTTCGTAGCCCTTCCTGGAAACGGGCTGTTTTCATGGTAGCCAGGCTAATAAGGTGAGGGATCGATATGATCCTCGTAGTAGTGAGCGACACGCAGATGGAGTCAAGCATATGGCAACCGCCTGGAGGACTCCGGCCCACCTTCATCAGCACGTTTGGGATGTGAGCTGTATCATGTCACTAAACGTCATTTTCAGGGCTGCACAAAAGAGTAAACTTACTCATTGTGGGCATTAAACAACAATACGCCAGATTGGCATATTGGGAATATGGTGTTAGGCCAATATTGTTCTGGACCAACGGTACATTAGAGGTGAAGTGGTCAACATCACGCAGGCCGCCTTTACTTTCCCAGATTATTCTGGTATCCAATTTTTGAGGCTGAGTTAACCCCATCCCGTTTTGCGATCGGAAAAAAATCCCGCACCAACTGGGGACCGAACTTCAATCGCTCGGCTGGGAAGTCAGTGCACTAACTACTGCCCTACCTCATGTCCAGTGCAGATGTCATTAACAACATCTCGCCAGCATTCACGGTCCTGGGCTGCCCCATCTACCCGCAGGTGTAATCATTTAATCTTAGTCCCTTCTTACATTCTAATCTACGTATATTTTTATTTACTTCTTGGTAATTCAGAAGGCAGTCAGCCGTGGAGCTTCCTTTGGGGCTTTCACCTATATGTATCCTTGTTCTCGTTTCTGAAGGCACTTACTCTCCCAAGTCCGTTTGCTTTTGTTGAGTTGACAACGTGTTTGTAATCACTTGTTTTTTTGATCGATTCGGATGGTCGGCTCTAACCTAACATATTATACTGTCGATGGGCTTGTGGGACGGGGCGGGTTAGTGGTTAAGTGACACGGCTCACAACCCGTAGGTGCTATGTTCGATCCCCATCACAGCATCGGCCGTTACCCCGGGGAAGCAAACCCTTAGAAAATGTAGGAGGAAGCAGACCCTCCCACAAATGCATGCTGAAGTCGGATGCATTGAGCCGACAGGCGCAAAATAAAAACCACAGTGTACGCACACCGCCTTGGGAATTAGAGAAATAAGGCAGAAAAAAAAAGAAAAAAATAGATGGTCTCCGTGGCCAAGCCGATTCTCTCGTGTTCAGACGGTCGGGATTAGAATTCAAGCAGCGGAGGTCGTTTCATGATGGCAATTTTCTTTCCGGAGACCACCGGATTAAACGCTGGAGTTATGGAGTTCGCGAGGCGGCATACCGTTCTGCGGAAGGAGACCGCGCCATATGGGGTGATGAAGTCGTGCCCTCACCTTTGACCTTAAACTATTT